>PVIC010001954.1:49600-83372 GCA_004025085.1 Thryonomys swinderianus
CCGGGGGGGGGGGGGGGGGGGGGGTGCTATCACGTAACTTCTGAGCCCCAGGCCTCCACCCCTGAACAGACGCGTCACCAGGACAGCAGTGCTTCTGCCAACCGCTGCAAAGTCACACTTTAAGCCAAGGCCAGAGGACAGTGTGAGTCACAGGCGATCTGCCCATGATACTCCACACCATGTTATAATGCATCAGTTTCACTTTATATTTTTTTAAACTATTGGCAGAACTGCTGATATTATTTATGATATTTTAGAACCAAAATCTTTTCAAAGATTCAGTTTAAACTTTAGAACAACCAGGAAATAAAGAAGGTTAGGGTTACAGAAATTGTTTCATTAAAAAACAAAACAAAGCAGTGTTACAAAATAAACTCCAATTGCGTGAGCTAAATGTGAGTGTACACACAAAATACAAAATGAGGCCTTAATCAGTAACTTACTCGTTTTTTCACCAAATCCTGACATAGGACCTACCAGGGGACAATCACCAGGGTGGCAGGGGGAGGGATAAAACTGAACATAACGAAGTTCCCAAGGGCCAGGCTATCTTTAATTCATTCCTATCAAATGTTGCCTGGTTCACAGTAGGCACCAAACAGTGTTACAGAAATAAAAGCATACATAAAGAAGGTGGTGTGTGGAAATGTCCAGAAAGAAGCCTGCCACCAAAAACGTTGCTTCTAAACGGACTAAATACTGTAGATCAATCACTCTGGTCCTTTGCAAAAGGCTGGCTAAAGTGGCCTGTGAAATCCGCACCACTTGGCCATGCTAGGAACAGGGAGGAAAGGCCAATTTGGAACTAAGACATGCCCTAAAACAAAAGAGAAACAGGTGGAAACCAGGCAAATAAATCTCTAATTTAAAAAGCAAACAA
The DNA here is from genome assembly GCA_004025085.1 of Thryonomys swinderianus. Classification (NCBI taxonomy): domain Eukaryota; kingdom Metazoa; phylum Chordata; class Mammalia; order Rodentia; family Thryonomyidae; genus Thryonomys; species Thryonomys swinderianus. Next base: position 50,481 of record PVIC010001954.1, read on the forward strand.
ACCCTAACTGGGAATCATGCATTTCATCAATCAAATAAACCAGACGAGGCAGCATTTCTAGGCCATTACCCTGGGGTCCACCATGGTGCGTATAAAACGCATTTCCTAATTAGTCTAATCATTGCTTCTGTTCCACAGGGCTGTGGCTGCCTAATTACTCAACTCAAACCCTGCCCCCAAGCCCCTTGCCTAGCCCTCCCTCAGCTTTAATTTGCAAACATGCTATTTCCACCACTTTCCCAAACACACATCAAAACAAGTATTGATTTAGGAGTGTCAAGAAAAACCCAAAATTCTGAGACGTTTTTTCCTCACAAATGTATGAGAAAGGAAGGTTCTAATATTCCTTCAGAAATATGCAAAGAATTGCGGGAAAATAATTCTGTTTTTTGAAATTTTCTTTTATTCATCCTTTTAGAGATCTATACCAGTGGAAAAGGACCCAGAACCAAAAGCAGGTTTTCACCCCAGAATACAGGTGCTTATTGGAAGGAAATCCACTACTTCACATGGGTGCTTCAAAGCCACCTTCTCTATACTGACAGCAGCCAGCACACCAGGACTCCTGGTAAGGGCAGCAGGGGGTCTGTAGACATTCTGAGGGTCTTTCATTGTTTTATTTTTTTTCTTTAACTTTTTGAAATTTTGAACACAGGTTCTTACACATGCTAGGTAAGTACTCTGCCACTGAACCATTTCTCCACCACTTTTCTTATTTTGTGCTGAGACAGGGTCTGATCAAATTGTTCAGGTTGGCCTCAAATTTGCAATCCTCCTGCCTCAGCCTCCTGAGTCACTGAGATTACAGCCATGTGCCCCCATGCCCTGCAGACACTCTCTTTCAGACCGCCTCTCTTCAATTCCTCCTGTTTTAAAAAATCACTTAGGAAAAATTAAAAACCAGAGACAAAACAATGTCTGAGTAACAGGGATCTAGTGCATTTCTGTGGTTCACTAGCTGGGCCTGGTGCAGATGTTTTAGAAGGAACATGTTTAAAGAGACTTAGATGCTCAGTCATCTCCAGCAAGTACTGTGGGGTCCCTAGACTCATTGCTTTTAGTTTTAGTCCCTTGTGGATGCCTCAGAGTGAGCTTTCTGGTAAAGAAGAAAAACTGAAGAACAGAATAAGACCACCAGGAACTGACATAAAGTATCAAAGTATCAAAGCAGACAAAGTTAGTTATTTGGTTTTGTTCTATTTTTATATACAGAAGAACACCAAAGAAAAGAGGAACAAAAATATTAAGCCAGAAAAATTGCCCACAGCCACAATCAGTAAAATGACTTAACCATAATATCGGGGATAAAGAATGTCCCCAGTCTAGCTATAAATTGTCTAGGGCAAATTTTTACCTCAGAGGTCTAATTACATTTCCTATGGCCACAGCAGCTTCTTTCCACATAGCTTCTCATCTTAAACAAAGGCAAGACCAAGGATAACAAATAATCTAACAAACAGCTCTAGATTTCACTCCTTTGTGGCTCAAGATCCACCCTGGGGATGGAGTTTACCTCCAACTACCCAACTGGTGTGCGTCATGTCAAGTCCTGCAATGTCCCTTGGTGCTGTGCTAGAAGCTGCCTAACCTTGCTCTTGGGCTTGAGTCAAGGAGGAGAAGCTGAGGACCACAGCAGAGTTTGCCCCAAGAGCACTAAACCACATTCAGTGGCAGCTCCGTGACTTCTGCTCCTCAAACCAAAAGTTTGAGTCATTCTTCCCACCATTCAGCCCACCCACCACCAGTATGGGCCATCTATCTTTCCATTTGGCTATGTCACGACTGTCATTACCCGCCCCAGGAAAACCCCATCTGTCTCCTGTAAAAGCTCCCTAACTCATCCATGCTTCCTTCTTTGGCCTCTCCAATGCATTCTTCACACTTCCTCTAGAGCAATCTTTAAAAGGCTAAATGGTTTAACCCTCTCACAACTTCCCATTCTTACAGAATAGAACCCAGGCATCTGGCTGTCATCCTGCCTCAGTTTACCTTTCTGATGCCATTCCTCCACCCCTCACCCCGCTGGTCTTACTCCCTTGGCTCAGTCCCTTGGCTTCTCTCGGCTGTTGATATACTAAACTCTGTCCTGTCCAAGGCTTTTGAGTTTGCTTTTTCTCTGTAAGACATATGCTTCATCTGGCCAGCACCATTTCATCTGCCACTGACGTCTGTTGTTTCTGCTGCCCAGCACTCTCTTCTGGGCTCTTTTCTTCCTGAAGCCAATTTTCCTTTATTCTCGACCCATGTGGTTTGGCTTAAACTGGCTACTTGCTAGCAGCCCCAACTCTGAGTCATGCATCAGGCATAAGACATAAACCTTAGCAAAGATATTCCAACCCGTTGGCCACTGGGACAGATATACAGCCCAAAACCCTGATGGATGAAGGCACAGAACACCAACCAGAACTTTTCTTGCAGCAAAAAAATAAATAAGCAAAGTATTGCCCCAGGCTCTGTACCCCTCTCATCCAATCTGGGAAGACTGCTGACTAGTGTGCACCAGGGTCAGGATGGTGGAAGAGAGAAATGAAGAGTTAAATGTCTAAACCTCCTGGCTCAGCCAACTACTTACTACCTGTGAGATCGTTAAGTCATCTGACTATTAGAGTCTTCAATGTCCTCAGCTGTGAGAGGTCAAAGTGGAAAAAGGTATTTTCTAAGAACCGTTCCACTCCAGCTCTGTGATGTGGCCTCACAATGGGCCACAGCATAGCTCACGTAACAATCGCAGAAGCTATTTTCTACCCGCTCTATGGGAGGGTATGAAATGGTGTCAGCTTTCCAAAAAGGTGTATGGATTTGCCGGGAACAAAGTTCATGCCTTTGACTAACTCTACTTATAGAAAAACATCCTTTTAAAATAATCAGAGATGCAAATTAAAATTTGGGGGCAAGGGGAAAGAGAGAAAGAACACATGTTTACATGTATACAAAATGATCAGTATTTTACATAACAACAAAAAACTGGAACTATTCTATGTGCTCCAAGTAGAAAACTGGTTAAATGAAAAGTCCTAAGATTAAATAGTATGTGGCCATTAAAAACTACCAAATTTTACTGACACAGAAATATTCACAATACAGTAGAATGTTAAGCCAAGTAAGACATCATATAAAAAACCATGCAGACTATATGCACATACATGAATGCTCAGAATGAGAGAAAAATATGGAAATACCTCAAAAAGATTAAGAGAATTAACTGCCAGTAGAGGATTATCATATTTCATATTTTGTTCTATTAATATTTTCATACATTTCAAACTATCTATAATGATGAGAACTATTTTTGTAGTCAGGCAAAAAGTTAAAATATTTTATTTTAAAATGAAAATGTTCGAATTAATTACATAACCCAATGTAAGACTGCACACAACTTTTCCATGCCCCATAATTCCTAGGGTGATTGCACTCACTAATGGATAAACTAAAAAGAATGCTGAAATGTTACATTAATACAGTAACACAGTGATTTCAATTTTGCCAAAGTGCTTTCAAATAACTGACTGGTGAGTAAAGCAAAATAGTGCCAGAGAGACAGTGAAAACATCTACATGGTCCTCTGACCATCTTCCATTAACCCAGATAAATGTATCAACTCAGCTAGATAATACTAAGCCCCAGAAAAATGAGACTCAAAATGGGATTAGGAAAACCTGACCACCAGAGTCTAAGAAAAATAGTCGCCCACCAATATAAGTGTGATCTAGGTCCCAGTCGGCTTTCTGTAGGTGTCTTCCTAGCAACACTTGAAGATGAAGAAGTCAAACTGATGAGGCTTTTGACCAACTACTGCTCTGCTAAAGATACAGCACTAAATGTCAGATGTGAATCACACTGCCAAACATGCAAACAGTACAGAAGTAAAAAAATCTACAAGGTCATGAGAGGTTGTATTTACTCACGGGAGGTTCAAAGATCCTGATTAACAGGGCACACACACACACACACACACACACACACACACATACACACAGAAACACACACACAGAGTTCTCTGCGTATCCTCTGGCCAGAGGTCAACTGTTACCTACAATAGACTCTTCTCTGCCTGGTTTAACCTCTAGAATTGGTCACAACTAGAGCTACAAGAGCTTGAATAAGTGCCAAGCTAACATCCCTCAAAAAGAGCGAGCAACACTTAGAAGGATCTGCAGGAGCTGATTGCAGGGGTGAAGGTGTGCAAACCAAGAGCTCAAAGGGGTGAGGCAGGAAAATCACAAATTCAAACCCAAACTGGACAATTTAGCAAAAACTTGTCTCAAAAAGAAAAATTAAAAAGGTTTGGGAATATAGCTCCCTAAGAAGGTGCTGATACTACCTAAAATTTTTTTTTTTTTTTTTTTTTTTTTTGCTTTTTGGAGACAGGGTCTTGCTTTGTAGTTCAGGCTGGCCCTGAGCTCACTATGGTGCCCAGGTAAGCCGCCGTGAACTCAGCAATCCTCCTGTCTCTGCCTCCCGAGTGCTGGGATTACAGGCGTGAGCCACCACGCCCAGCATTATATGTGGTAACCGGGGATCGAACTCAGGTCCTTACGCTTGCGAGGCAGGCGCCGGAACCACTGAGCTAACCCTCCGGCCCTAAAAATTATTTTTAAATGCAGTGTTAAGATAGAGGTATCATTTTAAGTATTATTTTAATATTAGGATTTTTTTTTTGAGACAGGGTCTCAATTTGTAGTTCAGGCTGGCCCTGAGTTCACTATGTACCCCAGGCAAACCTCAAACTCAGCAATCCTCCTGTCTCTGCCTCCTGAATGCTGGGATTACAGGCATGAGCCACCACGCCCAGCAATATTAGGATTTTTAAGCAAAGCATTTAAAACACTTTGAGCTCTCAACTAAAAATAAATTAAGGTTGTGAATTAAACTATATTCAAATAACTTTTTACCCATTCTTAAAATTCCTTGACTAAGTTGCTGTAATAATAGTTATGCTTTTCCTGAAAATGTACAGCACACTAGATATTGGGCTCAGCAGTTCACAAGCAAGGTCTCCTTCCAACCATTTACCTTCAAGAAGCCCTCGAAACAGGTTTGACTAGCTCTGCACCAGTGAGGCAACTGAGGCTCCGGTAAATGACCAAATGTCCCCAATGGCAGAATTCAACCCTGCTTGTCAAATGGCATCCTGAAACCTTCACGCTTATCAAACTAGTGTACAATGCACTCTTTTTAAGAGATTTATGCTCAGGGAAAAGTTTCATGTCTGTGTTACTTACCTCTCACTGATGAGACTAAATACATAACACTCAAATTTAACTCACATGTATAGATTTCAGTATATAATTCGCTGGCTCCAAGGTAGACTGGCACAGGTCAGAAGGCATCACAGAGGAGAAACATTCATGCCACAGGTCCCCACAGGTAACCAAAGCAACAAACGACCTTAATAGCTTTTCCTGCCCCTTTGATCTTATTCAGACTTCTTAACCTTAGTGCCCTCAGGCCTAGCATTGCACCATGAACCACACACCAGATTCAGGCCCCTCCGAAGGAGCTCTGCCTTGTTCTGATGAGGTTTGGGGGGACATCTAAACGCAAGCCATACCAGTGTCTTACTAAATAACTAGTAAAGATCAAGCCTCTAACTTTAAATAATTTGTTATATACTGAGTGATTAAAAGAAGTGTAGCCCACCAAATCAAGGCAGGGAGAAACTGTGAAGGAATGGTTATAAGTAAAAACTGAAAATCACATCTGCTGACTCTGTACGGAAAACTATTTGATAAAGAATCAGAAAGCTTGGGCCGGAGATTTAGCTCAGTGGTTCCGGCGCCTGCCTTGCAAGCACAAGGTCCTGAGTTTGATCCCAGTGACCACATAGAATGCTGGGCGTGGAGACTCACACCCACCAGCAATCAATACCACATACTACAGCGCCAGGTGTGGTGGCTCACACCTGTAATCCCAGCACTCGGGAGGCAGAGACAGGAGGATTGCTGAGTTCAAGGTTTGCCTGGGCTACATTATGAGCTCAGGGCCAGCCTGGACTACAAAGCGAGACCCTGTCTCAAAAAAAAAGAAAAATTTTTACTGAGTTCTGAATTCAGATAAGATTATCAGAAAGAACACAAGAGTGTCCTAATTAGAACAAAATGAATGTTTGGCAACTTTATTCTATTAACTGTGAAGAAGCTATAAAAGAACCAGTTAAAATGTGCTATGTGAGCTGGGTGCACTGGTGCACACTGTAGTTCCAGCTTACTCCACTGGTGCACACTGTAGTTCCAGCTTACTCGAGACACACGAGCAGAACACTCACAGGTTTGAGCTGACTGGGAACTTAGCAAGACTGTGTCAAAACACAAAGTGCTGAGGATTAGCTCAGTGCTTCAGTGCCTCTGGGTCTCATCCCCAGTAGTGGAAAAAAAGAACCTCTAGGTGGTTTAGTCTGTCTATGACACATTAGAAACCAATTTTTTTTATTGTTGTTATTGTTGGGTTTTTGTTGTTGTTTTTGAGACAGGATCTCACTTTGTAGTTCAGGCTGGTCCTGAGCTCACTATGTAGCCCAGGCAAGCCTAGAACTCACAGAAATCCTCCTGCCTCTGCTTCCCGAATGCTAGGATTACAGGTGTGACCCACCACTCCCAGCATAGTGGTATGTGGTAGCAGGGATTGAATTTAGGACCTTGCACTTGCCAGACAAACACCAGAACCACTGAGCTAAATCCTCAGTCCTAGAAACCAATTTTTAAAAAGCAGTGGACAGGAACTGAGTGCCTGACTTAACACTTGTCCAACTGTACCCTTCATTTCTTTCCTTTAACTTCCTCAGTTTCCTCATCTACAAAATGAGTTTAGACTCCAACATTTCTAAAGTCTTTCTGAGCTTTGGCATTCTATGGTTAACTCACATTCTTTAACTTAATGTACAAAACAACTCAGTAATTCTTTACATTACAAAAAGAATCTTGTTTTCTAACACAATGTTCTACAAATACACAAAACTAAAAGAATGGAAACAATTTAAAGATTCTTTCATATGAAAACTTTACCAGACAATTAATTTTTGGTCCTTGTATAATCCAAACGTTCCAACTGCAAAAATTTAATCTAGGATTATCCAAGAAATGACCTATTCTCTGTCCAAATGCATCCAGGCAGAAAGTTGATTTTGTTTTTTAAATTTACTTTTAAATTTACTCTGTTAAAAATTCCTACTTATTTTGAATTGAATCTATTATTCTATAAATTTGTCTTTTCTTTCTTTAGAGAAAAATATATTCGTTTTCCTTGTTTCTCTTATCACAAAACTCCTTTTTTTCCAAATGACTGCATTCACTTTTCTTGTAAGTCTTCTGTCCTCAGGTTAAAGATTTATAGGCTTTAAAGCTCTCTCCATCTAACAGGGTTTTCTGAGCATTAACCTACCTTTTCACCCTTAAAATAGGACATCCAAGTGCCGGGCGTGGTGGTTCGCCCTGTTACCCCAGCACTTGGGAGGCAGAGACAGGAGGATTGCTGAGTTCGAGGCTTGCCTGGGCTACATAGTGAGCTCAGGGCCAGCCTGAACTACAAAGTGAGACCCTGTCTCAAAAAAAAAAAAAAAATGGGACATCCATAATCTAATAAAGTAGTTTTATTGCCTCTAACTACTGTAATGCTTGAATAATCATGCTCTCCTGAGGAAGACCCATACATGCATGTAATGAACAAGGGCACCTTTATTAGCACAGCATGCAGTGGGTCTACCAATATTGGATTGGAGATCCAGAAGAATAGATCTTGGCCCCTTTTAAGGGCACTTCAGGTTACACACGGGAGGGTGATTTAAACCTTTTAATAACCGGCTGTTTGATCTATCATACTTATCGGGTGGTCATTGGCAGTGGAGGAACAGGAAATACAGAGTCATCTTGTGGGAGGGCTGACAAAGGAAATCCTTGGTGGGAAGAGGGCTGGGTTCCCCTCAGGCTACCAGGAGATCGCTGTTATTTGGCAACCAGCATGACCAGGGATCTTATCAGTTTGCTTAAAGTTTTTCAAGGAACCTTACACAATTAGTGCAATTAGCAAGTTGTCACAAGTTGTTTTTACAGAATATATACCACATTTGCACAGGATGTTTTCATAAAGTACAAAGTTTGTTCACATTTTAAGCATCAGATAAGGGTAACATAAAATGAAGATTCTTTGGTCCCAACACTACAATGAAGTTAAAACTTTATAGTTTGATCCTGATGATTAAATTTGCAAAAATTAGTGTAAAGTTTTTGGCACATAGTAATTGCTCAGTTTTTGTTGTTACTATGATTGCTGCTAATAAATAATAAATTATAATACTATCCCATTAGTATCCAAGCCCTCCTTCACAGTAAGCAATGATCAGTAAACTAGTTCTGTATAACGCTAAAAGTCCACTTTAAATAATATTTAAATTAAGCTCAGCCAGAAACCAAGATGAAACAATTAAGATTTAGATTTAAACTTAATGGCAAACAGGATGTGATTTATGTAGAATTGGCCATTTTCCTCATCATTTTCTCCTTTTCTTTCCCTTCACCTTTTCTTCTCTTTTTTCCTTTGTCATCTACCTGCTGTTGTTGCCACATTCCACAATCTTCGACAAACTAACTACATCTTAAAAATAAAAAAAAATATAAAGAGTTAGTTGGTGCTGGATAAATGGATTATATCAACCAATCCTGTTTCTTTTAACAACTAAAAAACAAACTCAGTCCAGCAATTCAGAGATGCAGTAATGCTACTTATCTAAGCCTGCAGACACAGTCTGGTGGAGTCAGAGAAAGGGAGATCAGCAGAACTGGCTGGACTTCCAGTGCTAACAGGCCACTTACCTAAGGGACCTAGGATAAGTGATGTATGCTTTCTGGTCTCAGACTCCCCATCTATAAAATGTCAGTCCCCTGTGTCTATAATCCCAGCACTTTGGGCACCTGAGGCAGGAGAATCAAAAGTTCTAGCCAAGGTGGGGCAACTTAGGAACTTGGGGAGATGTTGTCTAAAAATTTAAAATTACAAATGAAGGCTACGTGATCCAATAACCCCACCCAGTACACACACACACACACACACACACACACACACACACACACACGAGTTGTGACAACAGGATCCACTCTTACAGAGGCTTTGGGGAGTCAAGTGACATGGCCCTGAGGGTGTTTTGCATCATGCCTTCCCTTTCAAAAACTCTTAGTGATGGTACTTGTGTCCTTCCTACGCAGAAGCTGTGTCAAGAAACAAGTCACCCTAAGTAATTGTGCTAAACCATTACCTGAGTGTCTCTGTTCTCTTCACTGCCACAGGCCCTCTCTTTTGTTAGCCACTGCTGGAATCAACCAAACGTTTATCACACTTTGCATATTTATAATCATCTGTTTTTCATACATCCACTCATTTTTAGGGCAGACTTTAAAGTCAAAGTAAAAAATAGTACTCTAGCTGGGCGTGGTGGCTCACACCCGTTATCCCAGCTCTCAGGAGGTAGAGGCAGGAGGATTGCTTATAAATTCGAGGTTTAGTGCCAGGTGTGGTGGCTCACGCCTGTAATCCCAGCACTTGGGAGGCAGAGACAGGAGGATTGCTGAGTTCAAGGCTTGCCTGGACTACATAGTGAGCTCAGAGCCAGCCTGAACTACAAAGCAAGACCCTGTCTCAAAAAAAAAAAAAAAAAAAAAAATTGAGGTTTGCCTGGGCTACATAGGGAGCCCAGGGCCAGTCTGAACTACAAAATGTCTCAAAAAACTGGAAAAAAAAAAAGGGTCAGAGATTTAGCTCAGGGGTTCCAGCACCAGCCTGGCAAACTCAAGGTTCCTGGTTGATCCCCAGTAATCAAATACAACAATACTGGGCGTAGTGGCTCACACCCACCTGCAATCAGTACCACATACCACAAATGCCTGGTTTGGTGGCTCAAACCTGTAATCCCAACACTCGGGAGGCAGAGACAGGAGGATTGCTGACTTCGAGGCTTGCCTGAGCTACATAGCAAGCTCAGGGCCAGCCTGAACTACAAAGCAAGACCCTGTCTCAAAAAAAAAAAAAAAAAAAATAGTGCTCTATTAGTTAAATTAATGTTTAACTAATTTATACATCATTACTGTACCAAATCACATGACATTCAGAGCAAATGGCAAAATGATGAAATAAAACAGCACATCTCATATGTGCGACTGCTTTGTGCTCTCTGTGCCATCCAGGATGGCAGCCTCATGGGGCGGGTCACTTAGCTCCTGAAACACGGCAGATGTGCTATGAGCACTGGATACATGCCAGCTTTCTCAGACAAGGTACAAAAAGAGAACATACATTATCTCAGTAATTTTATACAAATGACATTGAAATGGCAATATTTTAGATATATTAGGTTAAATAAATACATTACTTGCTGGGCATGGTGATGCACACCTATAATCCCAGCTACTTAAGAGACAAAGGCAGAAAGACAGCAAGGTTGAGCCCAGCCTGGGAAACTTCATAAGACCCTGTGTCAAAATCAAAGGCACAAAAAGACTGGCGATTTGGCCCAGTGTGAAGGCCCCATATTAAGTCCCCAGCAGCACAGCAATAAAAATTTAAACTCACTGTTTATTTTTACTTTTTCAATGTAGCCAGACTAGAAAATTTTAAATTATATATGTCATTCTCATCATAGTTCCATTGGAAAAGACAAACACGAATAGACTTTAAACTATGCCTCATAAACATTAAATTCAGGAAAGATATAGATTCTATATTATAGCAGAAACTAGATACAGAACTTACCTAAATTTTCAGTTTATATATAATTTGTCTCAAACTCCTCCCCAACTCAAGCATCCTAGTTTTCTTTGCAAAGAAGCTCTTCTGTTTTAGGACAATCCGAGAAGATTTTATTAACGTGGTAAATTTAGAAGATTCATTCTACCTTGCACAAACTGACCAAATTTACTTACACAACAAACCAGAGGACTGACTTCCAACAAGGGAACTGTCCACTGAGGAGATCTAGCTGTGGCTGTGGGTGTCTAGGGTATCAAAACACTGACAACCGGGAAGCTTACAAGTGACCCAGGGAACCCAAAGCCTGAGGACGGCTCAGCAGTCCAGGAAGAAAATGGCCTTGAGATTTAAATGACACCCAGAAGTCAGGCCTTGCTAATAGCAAGAATGGAATGTGCTTAAACTCTCTTCAGCTACGTGATTACTCAAAAAAACACCCAGATGCCAGTAGCCCTTTGGCAGAAACAAGTAAATATGCAGTTACAGTTTATATCTAGAGGTCCCCAAAGCTTTCTGCACTTATAGGTGGGACTTTTGAGAGGTGATTAGATAAAGGGGATGTGATATTCAATAGATTAGTCCACTGATGAGTTTTTTGTTTTGTTTTGTTTACACATATAACTCTTTTCTTTGGAACAAACCCGAAAAGAAATAAATGCCAGAATTTACAAATAGAGTAAAACCTTGAATCTCAGATAGCTTATTCTGTGAGTGTTCTGCAAGATGAGCAAATATTTCTAATAAGTTTTAATTTGAGAAACATTACGACACCAGTAGTACTTGACACCAAATGTCTCACCATCACAACTGAGCCACCTGAGCCAAGGATTCTTCCATCTGCCTCCCTCCCTCCCTCCTTCCCTCTGTCTCTTTTTTCTTCTCTCATTCTGTCTCTCTCTCTCCCTTCTTCCCTCCTTCCCTCCCTCTCTGTTCCTCTGTCTGTCTGTCTGTCTGTCTGTCTGTCTGTCTGTCTGTCTGTCTGTCTGTCTCTCTCTCACTCTCTCTCTCCTTTGCTCTCCACTTTCTGCTTGCCGTGCCATGACCTGTTTCTCCTCTGCCATACTCTTCTGTCAGGCTGCCCTGCCTTGGAATCAGCCAACTATGGACTTAAAACCTCTACAGACCATGAGCCAAAATAAACCTCAGGCTCCTTAGAGTTGTAGATGTCCGGTATTGTGTCTCAGGGACAGGAAAGTAACTAAGACACAAGCTGAGGAAGGAAAGCAGGAGTCCATACTGAAAAGTTACATTGTTCTGAGTTAGAAAGATTCTGCTAGAGGAAGACCCAGTAAGGATATAACAACAGAGAAAGCACAAAAGCAAAAGCAAAATCTAAGGGAAGGTATGAAAACAACCTTAAAATCACTTTCTACTGAAAAGGAAGGCTGTCCCATCCCTGACATCATCAGGGATTTTGTTAGGAATGCAGATCTCAGGCCCCATCCCTGGTCTGAAGGATCAGGAGTGCTCACTACCCCAGTGTCCCCAGGTGATGTGCCCATCGACATGTACAAAGCAGCTGCTCATCCACTCATGGCACAGAAACACCTGTCTGCATCTGTTGCCTGGCAGCTGCAAACTATAAACACAGGGCGTTACATGTAGAATGCACACACTGACTATTTTGTTACCTGAATAAATTCTTAGCAAACAAGATCCGTACATGCTTTAAAGAAGTGATGGCGGACCTTTTATAGTTTTCAAGGACAACAAACAGCCGCCTGAGGCACCCAGGCCACAAGTTCTTTACTGGGGCTTTAAAAGCTGAAGAATCAGTGCCTCAAGAGCTAAAGAAACCATCATTCACTGGCAGGTCCAGAGGCACAGGTGTACAATCCTAGCACACAGGAAGCTTGGACAGGACTAGCCCAAGTTCAAGCATCCTGGTCTACACCTCAAGACCCAATCCTGCAAACAAAAGATAGAACATGTATGTAGAGGGGGTGGGTAATTGTAGGTGGGTAGGGATGTGGGTAAAAATGAGAATTAACTTGTGTCGTATACTGGTACAAATTCCCCATTGTTGAGTATAATTGTGAACGGTCTATAAAATGTACCAATAAAGAATTCAATTTAAAAAACAAAACAAAAAAGAGCCTGGCTCTCCTGAGAATGTGGACATGGGGTACTTCAGGGCCATGCCTTGTGAACAGGGGCTGCTCTGGGTAGAATAAGATGACCACAAATTATGCATAAGCAAAGAATTATTACCTAAAGGCACAGACACAAGAACAAGTTTTACGTTTTCATGGAAATGGGGAGATAAGAATGTCATATCATGCAAAAAATTGACTGCATTAAAAATCAAGTGTTTACAAAAGCAAAAAGGTGACAGTAGTTATTTGGTAATCCACCAGTTTTTTGAATGGGAATTGGCTACTGCGTGAAGGACCATTCGTGTTTTCCCTCTTTGCTGTCTTTCACATCAGTATTCAAACTTGGTACGACCTTACCCATTTTAAAAAGTTTCTGGATCCCACTCTCCTTTAAAGACATCTCTCACCTTCTCTTTATAGCAAAACTTCCTGAAATAGTGGGCTCCATCTGAGGTTTCCATTTCTCTACCGCTGCCTTCTCTCGAATCCTCACTGATCATATTCAGTCCCTGTCATGTCAACAGAATGCCTGGTATCTGGCTAACCATGGACTTTGCACTAACCCAGGTCTATTCTCACTTGATGGTCTTTACCTTGAACACTGAGGAGCACTTAACTCATCCTCGTTGAAGCAGTTTTTTCACTTGACCCCAAGATACCACCCTCTCTTGATTTTCCTCATTAGCTCCTTTTTTCCTTCTCTTTTATTAAATCTTATTAAATGTTTCTCTAAACTGTATCTGTCCAACATCTGTGTAGCCCAAGCTCTTCATGCTAAACTTTTTTTTTCATTGACAATTACTCCATTGTGGATTTCATGTAGTCTATATATTCTGACGAGCCCTAAATATTTATCTCTAGACCAGACCTCTTTCTCTTGAAACCCAGATAAACATATCCAACAGCTGATTAGGTGTCTCCAAAACTGACCTCCCTGATCTTTACTACATGTTATGGTTTACTTCTCGATCCCTCATGGGTGGGGCTTTTGAAAGGTGACTAGATGATGGGGATTATAGCTGACTTCCTGTTAGGAGGCAGGGCCTGGTCAGAAAAGGAAGGTCACTAGGAATGTGACCTGGAAGGGAATACCTCCCTTCCCTTCTCTGTCTGCTTCCGGGCAGCCATGATGTGAGCATCCTTCCTGCACCAGATCTTCCACCACATCTTTGCATTTTGGAGCTAGGCAACTGTATATCAAAACATAAGTCCAAGAAAATGTCTCTTTCTTTATTCTGGTGGATATAGGTTATTTTGTCTCAGCATCAAATAAAAAGAACTTCAGGGGACATCAGCAAAAGGCACAGACATGTTTATCACGCAGTGTTAGACAGCAAGAAGAACAGGAGAAGATTGCAGGTAGAGCATGAGAGGGCACCCTCTGCTATACACTCAAACCAGCCATGCCTGCTCGGTAAAGCACACAACCAGTGTTAAGGCTTCGAGTCCCAGGGCTCATTCTGTCTGGTTTCCATGTCTGGAGCTCAATGGCTTGAGGGCAACTCAGTTTTCAGGACTGTCCTGGCTGCCTCCATGCCCTTGTAGGCTAACTGCTGCTGGAAGAGGGAAGGTTTGGGGCGCTGCTTATCTTGAAATCAGGTGGCCACAGGCTTAGGACAAGAGCGGGAGATTTCAGGGTGTTTCCTCCAGAGTGGTCTGGAACTGTGGGCTGTGAAAATTATCAACTGAGTGTCCCAGAGACTTTCTCTAGTTACTCTTATCTTAGTGTCCTGAGCCTTTAAGGGGGATGAGACAAGCTACATAAATTTAGGGCTCCTGAAGCTTGGAGCATGGGAGCTTCTTGACTGACCAGCATGCCTGTCTGCACAGCTGAGCAAGAACCCAATCCACAGCTTTAAGGTAATGAGGGAGACAAAATGTCAACTTTCGTCGTCTACATTCGACCTATCTTTTCTTTCTTTAAGCCCCCTGCAGGGACAGCTGGGTCTGAAAGTGCTCTGCTCAGTTCTGAACGCTCCAGTGTCTGCTCCTGCCACACCTTAGTCACACTGCCCTTCCAGCTGCTGGACAGCAGGAAGCATGGCAGCCTCAGGGCCAGCACTCACTATCGCGGCCAAGCAGAGGCCATCCTTGACATTCAACATCCCAGTGCAATTCCACCCACCCCATTCTCCCTCTGCTTTCTGTTTCCCTGAAAGGCTTCACGCCATCCACGTACACACACACACACACACACACACACTGGCCAACCCCCGCCCCGAGCTGAAAAGAGCAAGATTTGCTCTGGTCTGTTCTGCTAACCACTGTATCCCCAGCAATAAACACAGGAATTCGACCAATATTTTTGGAAGGAATTATGACTAAAAGAAAGATGACTGTCATACAGAGCTACTAAGACCTAGTGTAGTAACCCTTCAGCCTTCTAAAAGAGACATAATGGCCAGGCGTGGTGGCTCACACCTGTAATCCCAGCACTCGTGAGGCAGGAGGATTGCTGAGTTCGAGGCTTGCCTGGGCTACATAGTGAGCTCAGGGCCAGCCTGAACTACAAAGTGAGACCCTGTCTCAAAAATAAAAATAAATAAACTATAAAAGAGACACAATGTAAATAGGTCGCTACATGTACTTACACAGATTCAGATATTACGTGAAAATCAAATCTGCTCCAATGCAACAATTACATTACTCACATAGAAAATCTAGCCTGCTGTAAAGAAAGACTGCTCTAAACTCAGAGACACTCTCACAGACAGAAAGGATAGCAGGCCTTCTCACCCTTCCTGCAAGCAACTGATGGCGGCCAGGCCCATAGAGTGGACTCTGATTCCTTCATATGAAACAGAATATGACGCAAGGTGCAGGCACTTATGCTCACACTGCATTAAACACAGGTGTAATGCATCTTCAGTGAACTTTTGGACTTACATAGGAGCCAGACAAAATGCATCTGACGCCGTGTTATACTTCTACAGTGCACTCATATCTGTAAATGGACACAGCAGCTCATACTTTCCTTAGCCATATGTTAAAAGAACTTAACTTCCAGGTAAAAGGAAAAATAAAATAATTTCAGCACCCATTTAGACGTCGAAATAAATTACTGAGGAGTGAAGTGGCTTTGTGCTCAAGAGCGAGGAGGCAAATAAAAGCTAAAAGTGATTTCAAAGGAGAAATAAAAAGAAAGTTCTACTGCTCTGCCTTGATATCATAGTATTACTCCTCATGTACCATATCAAGTTTGCTTTTGCTTCTAAAGTGACATATGTAGCAGGAGCTTTCGACCAGCCTCCAATTAACCAGGTCCCAGGAGAACAGCCACTCTTTGAGACGCCCTGGCTTTTGCTTGTGAGGCATGGTGTGCGCAGCTGGCAGTCCAGGCTGGCAAGCTACTGAAATTCCACTTCCACCACCACAGCAGGGGTTTGCCTCGCACTTCTGCCAACCACACCTGCTACTGAACTTGTGCAAGTTAAATATTATGCAAAAACATTAAGTATAGGTGTGCACCTTGCTGTGTCATAAATGCAAAATGGAATACTTTAGAAATAACATAGTAAATAACCATAAAAGAATTCCATTGATGAACATTTCACTTTTAAATTCTTTTTACCAGAGGTCAAATAAAACACAAAATATTTATATAACATAAAGATGTGCAAGGCAGATGCTCCTGAATACACCACCCAGTATAAGAAGATGAAATAGCCATTCTCATTCTAATTCCCCTGTGAACTTACTGTCCTGTGATTAAATAGACTATTTCCTCCCTCGGTAGGCACAGATCTATATACATATATATATTTTTACTAATACTTCTATAATCTTGGCTTTAATTTCCCTAAACCTATCAAGTTCTTTGAAATCTAGAAACTACTTATCTTTACTTAAACTCTGGTTGTACAGAGTATGCTGTGTTGGATTTGAATTCTTTTTTTCCCAAATCGGACCCAGCAACACAAAAGGCCACCAGCTGACACAGAAAATTTATCAGGAAGACAGGAAGAAATGTACTGAGAATGAAAAAGAAATACAATAAAACCTCAAGAGTGAACACAACAGCTCTCTGCAGCCGTTACATCGCAGCAAGCAAAACACCCCATGCTCTTCTCCACTGTCAGAAGCCTCTGCCAACAGGGAAAGAGCAGGGTGAGGACAGTGGCAGTCACACATTAGTCTGGTCTTCTGCATCCTAGGTTGGCATCTGTCAGAGTTCTAATGAGAGGCACACATCTGCAGCCTACAACTCATGAATGGTGGTGGCCAAGTTGCGGCCACTTCCACAAAACAAGAAACATAATAAGGGCCCACAGTGAAGTCCACAGTGAAGAAAACAAGTAGGCCAGATGTTCTGGCTGAATGGAAATTCCACTCTGCCTCTAGAGAGGGTACACCACCAGAGGAGCTCCTCTGCCCACATATGCTTGGGAGGGCACCTGTACATAACTATGTAATAGCCTGTGATGTCTAACTCAGTCATGGAACAAACATTTATTGAATGACTGCTATGTGACAAAGCACCAAACAAATACTAGAATCTTCCGCTAGCCTCCACACAGCACCGCAAGAAGTGATCATGGTCTAAGGTCCATGAGAAGCCAGTGTCATTTTATAGATGAGTTACTTTAAGAAGAGCAATAATAGATCCAGCCGGCTCCCACCCAGGAAAGTGTAATCTGCCATACAGGTCACACTCACTGCCTGCTTCTGTTTGTAATGCACTGCTCTAAGCCCCCTCCCACTAAACGTTGATGACATATCCCATCAGGTCATAGGTAGTGAACCACAGATGTTAAAATAACTTGACTAAGGTGACACAGGTAGGCGACAGAACCAGGGTGCAAACCAGGCTAATTCAAGGCCACAAAGTCTCTTGACGACACTTGATATCTTTCGTGGGAAAATGAGCAAAGGAGTCTCCCGGCTTCACTCAGTCAGTTTTTCATGAAACTAACATTCAGTAGATTTTTCAGGAAACTCAATTCAAGCACCCAAAACAAGTGATGTATAGAGATTATCTAAAAGGTTCTTTCCCATGCCCGCTTCTCCCACCAGGCTTCATGGAAGCTCCCGATCCGTGAGACTCAGCAGCAGCAAGAAAATACAAGCATGTCTCACAGAGCAGGAAGGAGAGAGGACTGCTCTCAAGAGCGTGGTGGCAACATCACCACTTGGCGGTAAGAACCTGGTTTACGTTTTGGGGAACCACTTCTCCTGTAGGGAAGAGAAGACTCCACTAAATGAAACCAAGAACCACTGCAGCAGGGAGCAAAGCAGCCAATCTGGATCAAGTCCTCCTTACCTCCTGAGGGAGAGGGGTTGTCATGGGGAAGCCACAGACACCGGGGAGAATTAGCTCTAAGGGCAACTGTGGAAGTTTCTTACTGTCACAGCTGGGGAGACAGAGCCAGGTTAAATTAGTTTCCTGAACACTCTGGTCAGACTCAGACAGGGTACTAATGGCAAGAGCCATCAGAGCACTGGATCCGAATCCTCAGGTGGCCTGGAAACTGCGCCAAGTGATTCTTATGATAAACAAGGAAACACTGCTTAAGTGATGAAATTATAGGACCTAAGAAGAGCAAGCAGGTCAGCTAGATATCACATCCTTTTGCTTTGAAGTATGCTCCTGACATGTCCCCTCCAGGAGGGCACTCATTTCTGCATAGAAAGTGCCCAGAGATATGGCCTCCAACATCTGCTTCTGATAAACATAAAAGTCAGAAGTTTCCATAGCTTCACAGTCTTCCCAAAAAGAGAAGCAAAGATTAAATTTGTCCTTTTATTAAAATTGGAAACAGCCAGGCGTGGTGGCTCACACCTGTAATCCCAGCACTCAGGAGGCAGAGGCAGGAGGATTGCTAAATTCCCTGGGCCCCACATTTTCCCACTGTTTGACCTTGATATCATGTTTCTGCCACAAGTTATGAAGCTGAAAATCGTCATGCATTTCAACAGAAGCCTGACGTGAGAACCTGCTGCCAGTGTCACCTGCACCACACAAGGCCAGGCCTACGTGCCGGACTGTGGAGAAGCCCTGGAGACCCCGAGAGCTGTCCTTCAGTGACAAGTATCTGGGGATGCAGAATAAGATTCTCATTGGTGCTCTCTACCTTGAACTATTGATACAGAAATGTCTTTTCTTAGTTTTCAAACCCAGCACACTCCTTGGCGACATGTCTGTTAGCCAGGCATCTTCCTGTCAGCTTCTTCTACAGTGAGAAAGTGCTGAGTATCCCAGTCAGCCCAGTTGGTGGCTCCCATCTCTGCCCAGCAGGCCAGACGCCAGGATCCTGCGCAGATTCCAAGGGGGCTGGAGCTTGCAGATAATGCTCAAAACCAACAATAGTCAACTGTAGTCTTTTCAACATTTCCTTAAATTCTCAAAAGTAAACCCCCAAAAAACAAAACGACCCCCAGCCACTTCATCAACTGATAATCTACTCTCAGATAGATGAGGCTCAGAAGTTTTCTCATTTTATTGAAGGTTGTCCATCCATCTTTCTGGGTACTGTCATGTTACCTGAATAAATGTTTTCCTGTATTTTTAAGTAGTTCCTACTATCATATACAAAAACATTTCCCGTCCCCTTATTTTCAGTGAGGATCAACTTTCATTTCCCTTAAGATCCCACACCTTCCACGCACTCTCACCACTTCCGTGCTTATCAGACACAATGGGGTAAATATGTACAGTACTCAAAAGTTGTCAAAGCCCAGTTGGTAAACACACCGCAGTGGCCAGATGACCAAAAGGGAAACAACAGACAGGCGGGGACACACAGTGCCACCCATTAAACCCCTTTGGCTTAAAATGTCCCTAGGCAATAGAGTAGCCCCAATACCTGAAGCTATTTAAATTCACTGAAAGTAAGATTTTGAAATGCCCTGCTTACATCCCACTAGTAATACCTCAGACGACTAAGAAAGACACAGGACAGCTCTGCCATACCAGAAAGTTCTACTGAACAGTGCTGATTCCATGAAAGTCCACAGGGTCTGAGTTGGTAAGGACAGCAGTTTCGGTATTTACTGATGATAAAGTTTGGCTCTCAGAAAGATGACCCAATGGACTCTGAATGTTCTTGGCAGGCTGTGCTTAAAACTTTTTGGAGCCTAACACAGAGCTCAAGCTCAGCATATGACAAGAACCTAATATTCACTGAATTAATAAACAAATGAATGGACGAATAAATTGCATAAAAATGCCTGTTTCAGTTCAGGCCTGGATTTACTTAACAGATATTAGCTCATGGAAAGCAATGATTTTTTTTTCCTCATAAGAAGTTTTTATAAGGGGAAATAAGCATGCTGAGGCAGGCAGTTCATGGACTCCTTGGAGCCACTGAGAATAAATGTGCAAAACATAAATACCCAAAGGAATTATGATGTTCAAACAAAAAGCTTCAAGGAAACGTCTTGCTTCATCACCACTCACTAGCTATTTGCAGTTTCAGGGACAAGGAGAAGAAGGACAGTGAAAATGGCCCAGAAGATCACACAGCCCGCTGCCAGTTTCTCAGAACTTGTCCAATGTAAATTTGTCAGAAAATACTAAAAACCCCAAAGACAGAGAGCATCTAACTGCATCATCTGTGTGCTCGTACAGTTAGACCTCCCTCTCTTAAAGCATCCTGAGGCTCACATCGATCTTACCTAGCAGATAGCTTCTTGGAAAGTCAGACTTTTCAAAACATCTAATTTCAAAAAAGAAAGTAGGTTTTTGTACACAGGAGAAAAAAAAAAAGAAGAAGAAGAAGAAGAAAAGCTCCTTAACCACTAATCTCCCGGGAGCCAAACAAAAGAAGCTACAGCTGCTTTTGACCATTTTCTACTCCCTATGTCCGCCAACCAATAGCCACAGGAAGAGCCAAGCTGTTCCACTGCTATAACTCACTCCTTAGCAGAGTTGGTGAACAAAAGGCCAGAGAAACAGACAGCAGCTGTTGCCCACTCCTCTCATCAATGCCCCCTGCTTGGGCCCCATCTTCATTTATTGTTTCTACTCCTTTTCTCAACAGCCTCTAGGCCTCAGCTCCTGGGAGGAAAGGCAGTCTTCTCCGAAGAGACACTGCTGTGGCACATCTACATCCCTTCTCTAAAGGGACATGATTAGGAATTAAAATAGGTAACCCTTAAATTCAAGTTCACATTGTTAATCCACTTTATTCCTTATAACCATATGGGGCTCCTTAATATTTGTATAAGAAATTATACAATTTCTGTCTCTTCAACCAAACAACAAAAATGGCCCTACTCTTTAAAGCCAACAGACTTATAAAATAATGGCTACTGATGAATTAGTCATCCAATTTTTAAATTCTACGACCCAAAGAATCTACATTTTAGAGGCAAAAACCTGCATTTCTGCACCACATGATGCTAATTCTAAGGATATACAGGCACAGAAGTTAAGAAAACTGGACCCACTTACTAGCTGTGGGGTTCCAAGGAAATTATTTACCCACTGGACTTCAGGAGGGAGGTGATGACAAGGCTGACCTTATGGGTTGTCATAAAAAATAAAGGAGAGACCCACCTAAGAACTCAATAAATAAGAGCTGTGATTGGAACATGCATTATGCCTGAAACACATTACTTAAAATAAGTGTTTCCCAAAAGGAAAGACTTGAGATGCAACTTAAAGGAACATCTGCTTCTCAGAAGAGCCCCAGCTCTGGGTCAAAATGAGACGTTTCCATTCACCCCAAACCCCTAACTCCAAGAATAATCTTTTTAAAATATCCATCCAGCAACCATTAGACTCATCTTACTGATTCATGGTCAGAGGGGGAAAGGAGAGGAGTTTCAAACCAGATGGCTGTTTGATGTTCCGTGGGCTCCAGTCACAGCCTGGCTTTCCTAAGGACAAATGGGGAGGAGCTGGAGGCTTCCTCACCCCACAGTTGTCCCCAAAAGAGAAAGTGCTCCCGCATTTCTGTCCCTGGAGTGTCAACAAAGTCCTTTTCTGCTGGCACCAACTAGGCTATTGGCACTCATTTTTGTTGACCTTTTGAGCAAAGTAAAAAGAAAATTCTTTCTTTGGTAAACAAGTACTGCAAGGACATAGGCTACTTTTATGTAAATAAAATGTAAATAAGATAGCACAGGTAAAGATTCACTA
This sequence comes from Thryonomys swinderianus, assembly GCA_004025085.1. NCBI lineage: Eukaryota > Metazoa > Chordata > Mammalia > Rodentia > Thryonomyidae > Thryonomys > Thryonomys swinderianus. Next base: position 72,390 of record PVIC010001954.1, read on the forward strand.
TTGCTGTTATGTTATACTTGCCTTAAAATGAGGCACAGAAATCAGACAGTTCTGATTTAAGAATAACCTTTTTTTTTTTTTTTTTTTTTCTTTTGGAGACAGGGTCTCACTTTGTAGTTCAGGCTGGCCCTGAGCTCACTATGTAGCCTAGGCAAGCTGCAAACTCAGCAATCCTCCTGTCTCTGCCTCCCAAATGCTGAGATTATAGGTGTGACCCACCACGCCCGGTACTGTGGTATGTGGTATTGATTGCTGGTGGGCGTGAGTCTCCACGCCTAGCATTGTATGTGGTTTCTGGGGATCGAACTCAGGACCTTGCACTTGCAAGGCAGGCGCCGGAACCCCTGAGCTAACCCTCCGGCCCTAAGAATAACCTTTTACACACATGCTACAGTCCACTGTGGTGCCTCAAACCTGTAATCCCAGCACTTGGAAGGCTGAGGCAGGAAGACTGTTCTGAGTTCAAAACCACCCTGGGCTACACATGGAGTTCAAGGCACTACAAAGCAAAACCTGCCTCAAATAAATAAATGAATGAATAAATAAATACTGAAAATTAGCCTTTGTCTTCCTCCACTGTAAATTCCAACAGTCACTACAAACAGAACAACTTAGGAGGTTGAGAAGAATGTCTTTGGAAGATGGTCACGTACCTTGGAAACAGGAAAGGTCTAAGGAACACTCTTTCAAAAACCCAATGGTGCCACTTAATTTCTGAGTCTCCACACTATGTCACCAACAAGCCAAGCTTATCAAGACATGAACACAGACAAGGACCACCCTGGAGAAACACGCATTGCTCCCATCCTTCCCTTCATAAATGCTGGCTGGTCCAGCTGCAAAAGAATTCAGGAAGTGGCTGGGATGTAGTTCTGTGGATGCAGACCACATTTTTAGCAGACATCAGGCCGTGGGCTTCACTATCCAGCATGAAAAAAAAGATAAATAAAAGAACAAAGGAAGGAAGCCAAAGACCTCTGGCATGGCCTGGACTACCCTCAAAGGCCCCTCAAATACCAGGGGCCCCCGCAGAAGACGTATTCAACATAAGACTAGTCCATCAGCCTTCTGTGCCTGAATCATACACTGAGGTACACAGACCCGTCACCAGATTAATTTTCGCAATATCCATGCCTCACCCTCTATCGCGTCTCATTTCATTTCTAACAGTTGGGAAGGGTCGCCATCTATTATTACCTCTTAATCCAGCCCAATCCCAACGAGGCACTCTTTTTTTTGTTTTTGTTGTTTGGTTTTTTTTTTTTTTGAGATAGGGTCTCACTTTGTACTTCAGGCTGGCCCTGAGCTCACTATGTAGCCCAAGCAAACCTTGAACTCAGCAATCCTCTTGCCTCTGCCTCCAGAGCACTGGGATTACAGGCGTGAGCCACCACGCCCGGCACGAGGCACTCTTTTTAACTGCCAAGTGACATCACCCCAAGTAAACCTCCAACAGCCTGGTCGTTAGGCCAAAGCACACACATGTTTTCATGTTCACACGGTTCTATCTCAGCACCTCCTAACCAAGACTGAAATGAGCCCATTACCACCAGGGTGCCTCAACTTATTAACAATGTATGTCAAATAGCTCCAGAAGGTCTGCAGGGAATTTGCAAATATTCTCAGAAAGAACAGGAAGGAAAAGCATTTCTCAGAAGAAGATAGAAAGTGCGCTTCCTCTCCTTAGACTGGGAATATCCTTTCTCCCACTGCTCACAAAAATCCAACCAGCCCCTCCCCTTCACAGTACCTCCTGTCTGGTGGCTCCCAAGCCAAAGTCGCTGCTTCTCTGGGGTCCTGCACAGAACCTCTCCAGAAGTCTCTCTCACTGCAAAGCAGCCTCCTTGAAAGCAGAAACCCTGTCTGTCCTACCTGGCCATCCGCCTTGGCAAAATCCTTTGCAGATTCAATTACAACTAATGAATTGCAGCATTTGTCGCCAAAATCCCACTTACTGTAATTTTCCAGATCTCCTTCTTCCCTATATCAACATCTGGACCCACTCAAGGCTTATTGTGGACCAGAAATCCCGGATCCCACTGGTCCCTGAAGACAAAACCAGACTCAGGAAGATGAAATCGTGGTGCCCATTTCATCCTCTGCCCAGGTGTTCGAGGCAAACGGTGCAAATAAACGTTTATTATTGAAGCCACTGACGACAACCTAAAGCCATGCTCTCTAACATGGTTAAATTTTTTTTTGTAAAGTCTCTGAACATCATTAGCCAGGTTGTACTGCTGACATCTGTGGATTAAATTAAATGCATGTAAAACAAAACGACTTAAACGTCTTTAAAAGCTACGAGGAATATTACACCAAATAATCTGCTCTTGCCTGTTGGCTCCCTCAATGCAAGTTCTTTCTTTCTCTTTTCTTCCTTCCTTCCTTCCTTCCTTCCTTCCTTCCTTCCTTCCTTCCTTCCATCCATCCTTCCTTCCTATTTCTTTCTTCCTGACAGGGAAATGGGACTGTCCCTGCAGACAAGGGCTGACTGAGCCCAGTAGAATCAGCACCCCAAGTCCTCTCCGCCGCTTTCCTTCCTTTGATCGGAACCAGGTCGGGAGTTTTCAGGCTTTTCTGCAAGTCTCAGGTGTGCAAAGCAGATGGGTGAATCAAAACCTCCTAAACTTTAACACTAAAAAGTTGACCCTTCTGGTTCCCCAACAAACACAAAGAAAGCGCGACAAGGAAAACAGTGACGAGAACCTTACATTTACGCCCCAAACTCCTGTGGCCCCGGGGATCCGGGACACGGAGCTGCGACAAAGCGAGCCGAGCCCCGGACCAGCCCGCTCCCCGCGCGACCCCGCGTCCCCTCCCGACCGCCGGCTGACGCTCACCGCGGCGCTGCTTCCTTCCATCTCCCATCGCCCGCCCGGCCCCGCCGACCCGCGCCGGCTGCGGGCTGCGGGCTACGGGCTGAGGGCTGCGCTCCGGGCGGCGCTCGCGAGGGCGGCGGAGGCCGCGGCTCTTTGTTGCGCGCCGGGGCTGCCGGGCGGGGACGAGGCGGCGGGGACGGGGGCGGGTCCGGGCCCGGAGCCGGGGGCGGCGAGCGCGGCGCGGCCGTGGAAACCCGCCTGTTGCTTTGTCTCCTTCCCCGCCGAGGAGAGTGCGCGGCGCGGGCGGGCGGGCGGCTCCTCACGGGAGGCCGGGGGAGGGACCCGGGGGCCCCCGCGTCCCAGGTGGTCGCGGTCGGGGACGCGCGGCGAAGGGGCCCGCGTGGCTCGGGTTGTGGCTTGTTTGCCTCGCGGAAGGGGACGCCCCGGCGGAGCCGCCACCCCGGAGTCTTTTCCCGGGGACTGTGAAATCCCTGAAAAGGCCCGCGGTCCTCAGAGGGTTCGTTCCAGGAAACACGCGCACCCGAGTTCACCCCGCGGCCTCGCCTTCCGACGGCCCCGCCGCCACCGGTCACTTAACAACCGCATTTGCCTTCAGCCTTGCCTCGGACCTGTGCCTTTTTCTTTGCCGTTCAGACCGGGTCGAGCCGAGGACTGGAAAGGCGCCCTCCTCTGGGAGAGAGACCTTAAAACCTCCCCTTCCTCCGGAAAGGTCCGGTCCAGGTAAAGTTAGCTTCATCCAGCGGGAGGCGAACCCCTGGGAGTCCTGAGCTCCTGGGGCAGCGCCTGTCTTGTTCACGTGACCGGTAGGCGTCCAAGAAAGGGAAATGACAAAGGTGACCACTTTAGAGCCTGCGGTGGGATCGGGTTTCCTAGTGGCCCAAGGAGCCAGCCATTTGGTCAGCGTGAGCAGCCTGGTGAGTTCAGCTGCTTTGTGTCCACTGAGCAGGAATCTGGCCAGGACACAGCAAGACCGGAAAGTCACATACTTTACCTCGATCGTCTCATCAGAGTCCCTATGACACCCACCCAAGGAACCAGAACGAGAATGCAAATGCTTTCCAACTTAAAAAATGATCTCAGTCCAGCTCTCCCTGTGACCTGAGCAGCAAGGGCAAGTGTCTGGGCTGCCAGGCTCCCCGGTTCATATGAATCTGCTTTCCACCTCTACCCGCGCACTGATACCTTACAGAGGTGGTCTCTGTGTGCCTACTCCCAGGAAAGTCCTGCCTTCTTGATCTCAGGTGTAAAGATTTGGGGCAAAGAGTCAGGAGTAAGAATAAGTACAGTGAGTAAGAATGAGTCCTTACCCTGGTCAGTGGCCTGGTGGCGGACAGTGGCCTGGTGCCTTGAAGCTGGAAAATTAACGAATAACTTACCAACAGGGACATAACTTCATATAGGTGAAAATGTCAGCCAAGACCAATGTGAGCTTACCAGCTAAGAGACCGGGACGGTTCCCAGGGATCCCGCTCAAATTACTATACATGAGCTTCCACCTCGGGACAGAAAGGAGGAGGCGAGGCGGGCGAACAAGAGCAACCCCTGTAAGTGTCACGGGCTGGTGTGTGTTTATCCAGTATCACTTTCCTCCGCCATCTCCTCCCCGAGCCCTGTGTGTGTGTGACTTGGGAAGACAGAGAAACCATAGAGTAGACAGGATGTTAAGTACAGAAGTTCAAAGTGGGAAATAGGAAGATGAAATCCTATCAGACATTTAATCCTCACTGTTTTCTGAAGGCCGTGGGAAACCTCAGGTTAAGGGGTTTTTTTTTTTTTTTGTAATCTCAAATACAAAGCCCACAAACATCCCAAATTCAAAAAATACCATCACGCCCTGCTAAATTGTATTATTATTATGATTACTACTAGTATATATAGGAATGATACAGCCCCACTTTTATTATTGATAAAAATATGTACATGTTTGATATGGTCTCAAATTTTAGAAAATCTTGCAAATTTTATAAATGAACTGTAGGATTTCAGGCCCTTTCGAATTGTTTTGTTCGGTGATTAATATTAAATGTTTTTTGTTTGTTTTTAAATGAGGCATAGAGTAATCTTCCAAGATGATGCAATATTTTAATTAGGTAATGTTGGTTACATTCATCTAAATTTTTATGTAAGTGTTCACTGCTCTGTAAGTAAATTTTGCCTCAGTAAAAGAAAAAACAAAACAAAAAACACAAAACAAATAAAAACATAAGCTTTTCAAATGTAGGAAAAGTCCAAAATTATCCACTCACTGTCTTAGGTTGAAAGCCTAGAGAAATCTATGACGTATTCATTACACTACTGTAAGAAGAGGATGTCTGTGTCAGTGTGTGTGTGTGTGTCTGTGTGTGTACATAAACATGTGCATGGAGAGGGTGCTAATAAAGCCTGATGCTGAGACGAATCTTGTGGAAGGCAGAGGTAAGGAGTCCTTGGAGTCTGTTTTGAGATGTCATGTTACAAGTGTGGATACAAGATGTTAAAGAAAATATTCTTTCCTTAATCACTTGAGGCTGAAAATACAGTATGTGGGTGCAGAAGGGTTGGAGAAAACCCCTTCCTTTATGCCAGATCAAAGCCAAGGTACTTGTCTCATGTGTGTAAAGAAACTGCATTTTTACTCCTAAGCAACCCAAGAGTCTTAGCATATGCATTTAAAGAAAGTAATCCTTAGTTTAATCATAAACACAAACAGCTCTAACCTCTACAGCGTTTTCAGTGAGAATACCTGAGATCTGTGCTTCTGTGTGTACTTAGGATGCTTTATGCATCACATTGTAATGGCCAGCCGTGACTGTCAACCTTAACATGTGGAAAGACACCTAGGAGAACAGTAAAGCACACTTCTGGGTGTGTCGAGGTGGGTCGTGGAGCCGGACCTGGGAGTCTACAAAGCAGATATTTTCTTTGAGTGATGTTATTTACTGATCAAAACGCATCAAAATTTGTACTTAGGAGCTAAACATAGTCCATTGCTCTCTATAAAAATTCTAACTTCATTCAAGGAAAAGTGTACAAGATTTTTAAGCAAGAGAAATGCTCAAGAGTCTTTGGCCCCTTCTTGGCTCTTTCCCTCTTACTCCACCTCATGGCTGCCCTGAGGTGGGCACCTTTTCCTAGCCAGATGCTTCCTCGTGAGGTTTCTGCCTTCAAGCCAGCAGACCATGGACAAAGCTCTCTAAGACTGTGAGACAAAATAGGCTTTCTCACCTTTAAATTGTCCCAATAACAATAAGTGGACTAATACACAAACTGCAAAACAAAAAAATTGATACATTAGCATTATTGCCATATTTCTAGCTTCTAATACTGTGCCTCATCTGTAACAGGAGCTCAATACGTAATTGTTGACATTTTCCACTTCCCAAGACAGAAAGATTCAACATTACCTAAAATCAGGTTGTGCTTATATTTCAGTAGCCTGAGATGAAGGTGAGAATTGGTGTGAAACCAAACCGGACACTCCATTTGCCTGCCGGGACTCTGCTGAACACTGGGTGGGCATTTGGATGGATAGACGAGCAAAGAGCGAAGATGGGCTTAGTATATGCGAGTGACTAAAGAGAGTAGAGAAGAAAGGAAGCCAGAGGAGGGAGTGGATGCTTCTCACCTGCAGTCAAGTGATAAAAGAAGTCAGTTTAGGAAGTGAGGACAGGAATAGGGTGGATTCCACTCCCCTTTTCCCAAGACTCAAATAAGTTAAGCTCAGTCTTGGGAGAAAACAATCATAATATACACTTAGGATAAAGGTTTCCACTTACTGTGATTAGTTTTTCGTGTGTATAATTATTCTTTCATTCATGTGATAAATATTTAGTGAACATTTTTGCTCATGACCTTTATAGACTAATGAGCTTAGGAAAGCAGAAAATAAGCAAGCTAAGTCAATAAAAGTGATGTTACAAGTGCTACATACTTTGGAGAAAAAATACAGCAAAAAAAAGGAAATAATAAGGAGCATGGAATCCAGCATGGTGGCTAAAGGTATTCAGAGAAGGCTTTCCCAATCAAAGGAAAGTTGAACAAAGGCCTAAAAGAGATGAGGAATGAAGCCACACAGATATGTGCATCATGATGGGCAAAGGCCCTGGGGTCTTACCTGGTTCCATGTCTGGGGCTAAGTAAACCAGGAGTAGCAGGAGATTTGATGTGTGGAATTATATAGGTCATTGTGAGCACCTGGGCTCTCACAGCACTGGGAAGACTGTATTCATCTGTCCTGCAGTCTGGCAAATGTTTTATGAGGACAGGAACCCTTCTGTGATCCTGATAAAGCAGGGAGGTGAATTAGGAAGCTATTCCAAAAGCCCAAGCAAGAGACAGCGGCAGCTCGCTACGGGCTGGGATCAAAGAAGGTGGTAAGAAGTGTTCATGTTCTGTCCTATCTTGAAAGTTGATCTGGCGGGACTTGCTGAAAAATGGATGCCAAGTGTAAGAGAAAGGCAAAGATGACTCAGAGGTTTGGAGTTAAACTACTAGAAAGATGGTGTTGCATCCATTGAGTGTGGGAGGCTCGTGGAACTGCAAGGTTGGGAATGGAACAACCCGCCATCAGTGGCTGCATTTATGGGAGGTCATGAACATGGAAATGGGCCACAGAAAAGAAAAAATGGATGCCATGCAGACAATTCAGACTCTTGGGTTTAAGAGTGTGGGAGGAAAACAGAGGGCTTGGGTGTGCTTTGGTCTGTGGTTATGTGGAATGCTCCTAAATTTGGCGTTCGAGCTTAGGTGGGTAGAAGGGCATGAATTCCTCAGCCCCCCAATTTCCCATCTGCTCTAAGTTTACTCCCCAGCACAGCAAAAAGAAAAACAACAACAACAAGATTGGAGGAACTAGCCATGTTCCTATAATTCCAGCAGCATCTTTATCTCAAACTAGTTTTGTCCCTAATCTCATGAGACTGATATTTATTCACAGCACTGTTAGCAAAGCCGGTTCAATTCTGACAGCCATAGTGAGGCACGGCTATAATTGTAGCAGTCGGGAGGCTGAGGCAGGATGGAGCAGCCCCTCCACCTCACTCTCTAAGGGACAACAGGGCCCCAGGCTGCGACCTGCATCCCTAACTTCTCCCTCTCTCCTCAGGCTCACTTTGGTTAACACATCTGATCTGACTTGGGACCCAAGATTGAGGAGCAAGTTCTCAGGGCCTCCTCTTTAGAAATCTGCATGTGAGGCCAGTTGCCTCACATTCAGTTGAGAATCTTTCACGTGGATCTCAGTCTACTTGGATAGACCCCCAGATAGCACCCCTTCCACCATTCACTCAGATTTCTTAGCTTGAAAAAAAATTACTTTTTTGCTACGGCATGTCAGGTTGTATATAGACTTGATCAGCTGTATAGCAGATCATGTTTGAAGTGAAGATTGGTACTGTGAGGTCAGTTGTCACCGAAGAAAATCCCACATCTACATCTGGTCCAGTCCGCTGCATCCACATTATAAACGTTGGGGGCATGTCCTGTTTCTTACTGATTACATCTGTACTATCTAATTCAATAGCTACTCAACACATGTGGCCATTGCAATGTAATGAGTCAAAAGAAAATTAGATTTAAAAATTCATTTGCTCTGCCCCATTACTCACATTTCAAGTGTGCAGTAGCCACGGATAATGAATGGTTGATGTGTTGAAATCACGCAGCTTTAGAATAGTTCCATCAAGACAAAGAAAACTGTTCACAGCACTGCCTCACAGTATATGGCACACAGGAAGCATCAGATGAAGGCTAGTGTAGGAGGCAGAGGCAGGAGGATTGAAAAATCAAGCCCAAATCTGGAGAGCTGATACTAGGCAAGATCCTGTCTCAAGATTGAAAATTTAGAAAGGGCTGGAGATGGAGCTCTGTTCCGAGGCCTTCTATTCAATTCCCAGTACCGAGGAAGGAAAAAGGACAAGTGAAAGTTGGCTGAAAGTTACCAAATAACTGCACTCCTTGGTTTTCCATATAGTATAAAGCTTTTTAGTACAGTACCAATAGTCCCTTACTTATAATCAATAGGTCTGCTGGCCCAGAACAGAGCCAAAATGGCTTTTCTCCACCAAAAATGCCTCCTCACTCCTTCCCACAGGGCCTTTTATTCCACCAACTGGAAACAAAGCCAATATGGCTTCTCCAGCCAAAGACACTCCTCCTCTCATAATGCTCTACATTCCCTTTTGCCCCCTAACACCATCACTCCATCATAGCCTCACCAAGGAGAAGATAGTACCATACCTCTCTACTTCCTGATGCCCTATTTCCACACTTAGGCTACATATGATGCCTACACCCTTTGTCCTGGGCCACTCACCTCCCTGAATAAAGCCTGTTATAGACAGTTAGGCCTCTGCATACTTTCTTTTAATTTTTACATCAATGATTACTATTCTTAGGCTTTTCATCTGTATAGTGGCTCAAAATGATCTGAATTCAGTAAATTCCATACTCAAATTTTGGTTGTTTCATTTTGTTTTGTCATGCTGGAAACTGAACCCATGGTCATAGACATGAGACAAGACTTCCTGTTTCTGAGCTACAACCCCAGCCCCTTCAGAGTTTGATTTTGACATTTTCCTTGTCTAGTAATACTCGGTATGATGCTGTCTCCAGACAGCCCCACCTTCCTGTGGGTAAATTACTGTCATCCTGCATGTGAGCAGCCAGCATCCTGTATGTCTGAGCCACACTGAGTGAAGAGGAATTGTTTTCATCTACAATGTGTGCTATAACATTAGAGCATATGGGCATTGAAAGTTTTATTTTCTTTTAGCATTTTTATTATGCTTCTGGCACTAGTGATGTTGTATATGTAATTGTAACAATATCATGAGCAAAAGCCTCTGATAGCTTTATTTCTTCCTATATTACAACTGTTAAAAAATTTTAACTCATTACATTATTTCATTAAATAACAGAAACCCAAATTTAGTCACTAAATAAAAAAACCTACATGTCTACTTAACAATAATAAATGTCTGTCTTCACTTGCACACACATGTGTAGGTAGGCTGAAATACTATTGATAAGTACTGGGCTATACTCTCCAAGTCTGATGCATGTGGTATTCTATTTGACCCTATAACGGTGCCAGGAGATAGAGTTAGCACCGTGCAGCGTATATGCTGCACATCCCTTATACAATATCTGTTGTCTTGGTTGTTTTCTCATTGCTGAGACACAACACCTGGTGTCCACAACTCTATAGAGAAAAGGTTTATTTTGGCTCATAGTTTATACACTTTCAGTTGATAGCAGGCTGGCTCCAAGGCAGGGTGGCATGGCAGAGAAGAAACAGCCCATGGCATGGCAGGCAGAGAGCAGAAAGAGAAAAATCAAGGAAGAACAGAGGCAGATACATTGCCTCCCACACCCTCAATGATTTCCCCTCTCTGACCAGGTTTCACCTCCTAACATCACATTTACTTCTGAACTCACCAGTAGAGTAATCCAATCAGCACCTATGCATATGAAGTTTTGGAGACACATCTAGATAAAACCCTAACACCTACAAGTGTTAGCCTGAACCACAAAAAATATTACTAAAAAACAGATAAAGTTAAATGTTCACAATCTTGTTGAACCACATTACTACCTGTCCAAGCCTGTCTGGGGTACAAAGACCTTGGAGTAGACAGCATGTGACAGTGTACTTTATTGTTAAGTTAGGATGTATGGTAAGTTAGGCTTATGCAATGTATTTGCAACTTAATGAGTTCCTTAAGATGGGTTAGTGCACTGTGACTCTCTGATAAACTGAGGAGGATCTAAGAGTAAGCAGCATCTCTTTACACAGTTTCATAGCTTCAGTTGTGTTTTTATTTCACCCCTGAAACTGTCTGCAGCCCCCCTCCACTACAAAATGCTTTAGCATCAAAACAGTTCCTGAAAATGACTAAAGAGAAAAAGTCCCTATTTCCCTCAAACAACCAATCACTTTTGTAGGATTTTGTAGAATTATTCCAAGAATGAAGATTAATCCTTTCAAAAACAGTATTTGTATCAAAGGGAGATTCCATAGAAAAATATTTCTTTGCTGAAGTAAGCATTTCACTTATAATATTTTGACCAGGGTAGAAGTGACCTATGCCTCCATGTGCTGAAATTATAAGAGCAGCCTGGAAAGTTTCCCAGAAGGCTTAGCTACTATAGCTACTTTCAAAGG
>PVIC010001955.1:0-83294 GCA_004025085.1 Thryonomys swinderianus
CTCAGGCAAAGTCTTTGGACATGAACAAAATGCAGATGAACTTTCTGCTTCACCATAACACATGTCATCTGAAGTCCAAAAGCCAGTATAATCCTTTTGCCCAGAAGAAAGTCCCAAAGCTGGTCTTTAGCAGCAGAATTTCTACCCTCACGCTGTTCTTCTGAGCTCTGAGGAGAATCTCCCACCAAGTTCAGCTTTAGGCATCCCGGCTCTACTTTTTCAGCGGGTGGGCTATACCTTTCTGCTTCCCTCTGACAAGGCAGCTCCAAAGGCTCCTCAACCGCATGATCAAACATAGTCACAGCAATGACCCCACTTCTCTGGTACCAAATTCTACCTTCCTACAAGCCATAATAGTAGGTATAAAAAAATAAAAACCAGGGCCAAGGATTTAGCTCAGTGGTTCTGGCATCTGCCTTGCAAGTGCAAGGTCCTGAGTTCAATCACCGGTACCGCACTCCATAATGCCCCTCAGGCCCTTATCTCAGCAGTCAGTATCACACACCACAATGCTGGGTGGGGTGGTTCACGCCTATAATCCCAGCATTTGGGAGGCAGAGGCAGGAGGATTGCTGTGAGTTCCAGGCTTGCCTGGGCTACAGAGTAAACTCAAGGCCAGCCTGAACTACAAAGTGATACCCTGTCTATACATACATACTAGCACCAATTTGAGTAAGTCTAGCAAAGAACTTCAAGTTAATCATGTGTCTTGGTGCAGATGTAGGTGATTAGATCAGAGACTTCTACATTTTAAGAGAATTCTGCCACCAATAATAAAACATGAGCCAGACCTAAAAAGCCTCTCCCAGAATATGCAAGAGTAATTATGGTCTAAATTTTGTACTGGTCCCAAGGAGAGGACATTACTTCATATTGTTCCTATAATAAATGACCAAAAATGTAATGGCTTCAGAAAACACAAGCACTCGCACTTCTGGAGATCAGATATCCAAAGCAGGTGTCCGGAAGCTGAGATCCCAGGGAGCAGGGTTGGAGCCCGCCCACAGGCCTTGGGGGACAATCCGTTTCCCTCCCGCTTCTAGAGACTTTGCATTCCTTAGCTGAAGCCTCTGTGAGTTTGTTTGCCTGCAAATCATTAGTGGGCTGGCTGGTCTCATTCATGCTGCAGCGCTTGTGAGCATCTTCCTCTCTGCCTGGCCTGCCTGGAGGTCTGTCTGCAGGCCAGGTATTGCTCCGGTTTATACCTAGATGTCTCCCAATCTCGTGTGCTCAATGGTGGAGCTTTGCAAAGTGATTGCATCGTGGGGAGTGATGTTCATCAGTGGAGTATTCGATGGGTTATGGCTAAATGTGCCATTGGGAGGTGGAGCCTGGTCAGAAGGGGAGGATCACAGGGTGTATCACTAGAGAAACAAATGTAACACAAGATGCAACCTTAATTCTCCCTAGCCATCCAATATGGTACTTCTCTCAGCTCGCAGTATTGGGGTGCAAGCATTTTGGGGGCTACGCTTCTGCCTACCACAGATGACTCTGAGAGGACTGTTGATTGCTGATCACATCAGAGACAATCAGTAGGAAGAATGGACCAAGACAAACCTGCCATAAACCGGAGCCAGTAGCCATCAGGTATGACAGACATGGAAGTCTGTTCAGAGAGAGAAATCAGAGTGTTAAAGAACTTGCCATGTACATTTGTACCCCAGCTACATTGCTTAACTCACCAGGCAGGGCTGCTTATCAGCCTAATACTTCGATGGAGCCCTTGACCAGTTTACCTAGGGAATGAGAGAGGAAGTACTGATTTCTAGCCTTCCAGATGTAGACATTCTGTGTCCAGCCTCCTGAGCTCCTTTCATCTAGAACAAATTGGCCCAGGCTGGAGGACACAGAGGAGCCACCAGTGGGCAAAGACGGATCCTTCCATTCTCTTTTACCTGTGTAAATCAAGATTAGAAGTGGTTTGTTCTCCAACAATATTTTCTTTACTGTGCAGTTTTTTTCTATATCAATTACCTCCACATTTTTTTCCCTTCAGTTACCTGTTGAACAACAGGTGTGTGCCTCTCTGCACAGCGAGGCCTGCGACGGTCACACATTCCTGGCTTCCTGGCTTTGATTCTATCAGGGAAACTGGCAAAAATAGCTCGACAGACAAAGAAATGACAGGATGAGTGGCCAGGCGTGATGTACAGAACCGGGCAGAGACACACGTGTCGCGGGCTCCCCACTGCCACGTCTCTGGCTTGGTTTCTCTGCTCACAAAGAGGAGGCCACAGGCCACGGAAGCGCAGCCATCACTGCTGGTCTGGGAGCTCCAGCTCTGGCAGGTTGTCCAAGTTGCAGCTGAGGCTCCAGGCTCCTTGTGAAGCCCTGGTGCTTGTCTTTGCTGATCCCCGGTGTGTTAATGTATCATGGGCTTTTCAAAGCACATACAAGGAGGCGAACTGCCAATTACGGAGGGAAATGGGTGGTACTCCCTTAGACACATGGGAACCCCAAGTCTCACTGGTGTATGCTGCTTGCCAGTCACCTTTCCCCACTGGTAACTTATTCTTCAGTCTTATGTACAAGGACTTGTTCTAAGTCAGTTTCAACTCCTCTACAGACCTGGAGGTCTTTGGCCTGGCAAGGCTGTATGCTTTACATTACCTGCTGTCCTTAGCATTGCTCACCTGGGCATGACGAAAGACAATCCAGAAGCTACTCTGTCCTTTTTACGGCATATGCTCACTGACAAAATGGAAACTGAGGCTTAGTAAGGCCAAGTGACTTGATCTGCTTCTCTGACTTCCTGACTATACCAAAGAGAAAAACTACAGCATGGTGGTTAAGAGCCTGGTTCCAAGTACCAGTCCTAACGCAGGTCTTCAGAAACGCAAGAGCTGCCTTGGAACTGCCGCATTGGTGTTAATTCCACAGGAGGTCAGTGGTGCACGCGTGGTTGGGCGGAGTCCACAGCGGTTTCAACTGTAGAATGTGGCGTCTGCAATCAGTAACTCGAGTATTTGGGCCCAGGACGGCGGTGCTCTCCAGGAATCCCACCGGACTCCAGAGGGTGAGGCAGAGGCGTCCTCGGCTCCAGCCCAGCGTCGGTGAGGCCCTGGATTCTGTCTCTACCCCCTTAAAGTGTCTGAGTAGCTGAGGGAGGCCTGAGACATGTGACAATGTTCAGAGCTCCTCGACATCTTCCAGAAGTGAGAGGAGCCCGTGAGCAGCCAAGTTATGGTCACCTCTCACTCGGAAGCCCATTCCTACCTTACTCGTGATGTTTTCTGGAAGATACAGGAAGAAAGAAGTGTCTCAGCAGATTGAAAATGAAAAGAATCTTGGTTTATTAAAGTTCATTTAGTATAAAACTGTGTACATTAATTATTTCATGTTAAATGTATTAATAGTGGTTTGTTTGTTTTTTGACAGAGTCCTGCTTTGCTGTTCAGGCTGGTGCTGAGCTCACCATGTAGCCCAGGAAAGCCTCAAACTCAGCCTCTGCCTCCCGAGTGCTGGCATGACAGGCATGAGCCACCACACCCGGCTCTGGTGTTTTACTTCATAAATCATTCCAAAATGCCACATGACCAGATATGTTGCCTGCTGGTTTTAACAAATGCACAGAGAATTTGCAAACTTTGGCTATGGAAGCTGAATAGATTAGAATGGAATAGGCTACAATAGGCTAGAATAAGAGAGAATGCTTTGAATGTCACGCAGCTTTTTATTTAAGTAATTAAATATTAACATGATACAACCTGTTCTACACCTAAATTACAAAAAGTGATCTTTAATTGTTCATTTCTATAAAATCGGGAGCTGGGAGAATTATGCATGGTATTTGTTTGGCACGAACATCTAGCGGACTGAGTGCTGAGCTGCCCTATTTCTGTGTCCCACTTATGCCCTGGGGTTGCTTGCTGTCTTACCTCTTCTGCCTTTGCTTTTGGCTTATTTGTGTCATATGAACAAACCCGCTCTTTCATACTGTTCCTCTTTCATGATTCCCTTTTACTCTCCTCTGATTAATTTGTTTTTGTCTTCTTTAACTTTTCCACTTCTTGTCCTCCTTACTTAAAGAGAAGTGCCTCTTTGGGTAATGCTTTGAAGACACTCAACTGTTGCCTAGTGAGGAAGAAAAAGATCACAAGAAGGGGTGGAGAAGGGGCGGGGTGGGTCAGGTGGCTGATCCGGGAGAGAAAGGGAGATGGGCAGAAAGTGCCCTCCTCCTGCATGCTGATGAGTTGCGGGGATGTGTGCAGGCTTGAATGGAAGTGTGGATAAATGCTGTCAGTAGGTTTATGAACACAACTCTTCTCTGATAAGTGCTTTGTTGTTGTTGGAAAGGAACATTTTGTTATAAACAAACACTGCTGGCTATATATGGACTGATAAAATGAAAGTTATATTATTGATGGCAACTACGTTTTAAAATGTAATGGGAGTAAAATGACATGAAAATCATTTTGGAATCACTCCCTTGGTGTTTCAGTTATACATCCGGTTGTTTGGTTTAAACTAAAAGTATCCTGACAGCATAAAGTAAATCCGCCAAAATGATAGACGTCATGGTGGAAGATACGCTGAACTCTGTGTAACAAAGTCTTGGAGCAACATGAGAAGAGCCAATGAACTCAACCTCACATGCTCTCTGTTCTTCTTTGACCATCTCCCCCTCGCTTATCAATAGTATGCAATCAACTCTTCTAACAAACTATTGTCATTTAGAGAACGTCATGGTTTTAAGAGGTGGGTCAAAGCAAAGAGTTTAAAGACATGTATAAAAAAAGAAAATTGGCGTGTGTAAATTCCAACTGTAGAAAATACAAGCCTTTTGGTCAAATTCCTGTCCTTTTAAAGATCTGTGATATCTAAATATTCTTACTGCTATTATAAAAGCATAATAGAGCATATGGTATACACACTACCCTTCAACTGCTCGGATAGCACAGACATTTTTGTCAAATTATCAGGAACTCTGAGGAATGAAATCCTACCACCTTGCACATGTCAAATAAAATGTTACTGTGGATAATATTTGCTCTGAATTGATTTCTAAATACCAAATTTAAAAGTATCAGTAATAAAAGTGACAGTACCTCTGTTTTTTCTCATCTATTGATGGAATGTAGGATTTTAACTGTCAAGTTGTCTGTATTTTCAGATATCATTTTTTTTTTTGTGAACATGGTCGCCATGTTTGCTACATTGGTCTAAAATGCAGACAACAACAGTCAAGTGCTGGCTTCCCGATTTTCTCTCTGGTGCTAGCTACTCAGAGAGAGAAATCCTAGCTACACTATATTTTGGTGGTCCATGCGCATCCATCCAACAGATTAACATGTGTCCTGTGTAGTTAGATCATGCAGGGGTGAATTTGATTCATAATATATGCCTATTTTTATGAAAATATGCTAGGTTACAATGGTGTTTTGCTGTATTTAAAGAATGTGAAGAGCTTCACTCCCACTAGAAAGGCAGGATCAACAGACGGTCCCCTCCACACACAGAATGCTATCATGTCCAAGAAATCAAAGAAAAATGAAAAAGTGACAGCTAGTGTTAGTTTTGGGCATTCTGATTTTATTGTGTACCTTTTGTCAAATATTTTCCATTGCACTTTTTTGCTAATGAATATTTGGATGAATTTCTAAATTTCCCATTGCCTTTTGTCTGTGTGAGGCCTACACAAAGGATTCCATACACCTTTGTGGTATGACGTACAATCTAAGAAAAAATAAAATACAAAGCCTGCAACTGCATTTATGAAGTGAATGGTGGATCTTTCTCACTACAGAATCTAGCTTTTGGAGCCTGATAGTCTTTTCGATAGGAAATAGTGCAGTAGGTCCAATGATTGCGTTTTATGGGGAGAAGATGGAAGAAGATCATAAAACAAGACACAGAAAGTGATTCTATGATTATCAGATTCAAGACAACCACACAAAGCCATTGCTTGGTTGAAGACATGGCATTTTATGATGGAACACCTAATTTGTCTCAATACTTAAGCCAGTAGAATTTTGCCAGTGTAAGATTCTGATGGGCAAATATTACAGCTTCAATAAATACCTGCTTAATGCTGCTTTGTGTCCATGTAGAAAAGCATTTCTTGATTCAAAAGCCAACTGCTCTATTGGTACAGTGTATTGCGTGGGCCAATAAAAATTTCTCTTAGTTAATTGTCTTGTTTGTGGGAACTATTTGACCATGTTTCTTAATTTTGAAAATTTCCCATTTTTTTTGAAGGCCTCTATCTACCACTTTAGTTTTAAAATGCTGAAAATATACTCTCATTTAAAAAGCACTCCACACTCCTTCACCATTCTCCGGGAGCGGCTGCTCTGAGCCCTCTTTCTTACTCCCATACCCGAAGGCCTCCCCTAAGGAGATTAAGACAGTGGAAGGGTCCTGTTTGTCTTTACTTTAGGTTTCTATTGATACGAAACAGCAATCCAGAGCCACAAGTTATCCACCATAAATTGGCTGTACGGAGATTTGCATGAATAAAATCTTTAAAGTTTCTTTTAGAAACGACTATATTTTAAAATACTCTACAATGCTTCACTAGTTTACTTTCTAATCATTTTCTCTTAGATGAACAATAGATATTGTGGTTCTCGCTCCTTTATACAACAATTTGTCATCAATTCTTATGATGTGTAGACATTCTGTCTTCGATGGAAAATTTTGGTGATTTAGCAATGTTTCATTAAAATTAATGGAATACATCTGACTTTTATGGAATTTTCCAGAATAAAGGAATTTAGCAAAAAAAAAAAAAAGGGGGGGGGTGTTGTAGGAATGTCTTTGCTTTAGATATCAGAGGAAAAAAAAACATTTGAATCGCTCATCAGAAAGGTTCAGGTTGATAGACAGTAACTAAGGGCAGACCTCACTCCGCAGCGGAAGACCGGTCAGGCTCGCAGTAGAGACCATCCATCCCTCTCCACGGGGGACAGCAGCAGCTCAGCGAGGAGACGGAGACTGGGCACAAAGGCCTGCGAAGTTAATGTGCAGCCTGACTTACCTCTGCAAGTTGATGGCCTCCTTCTTTTATGCTGAGGCCTGTTCTAACGTTACAAAATGGAAAATCATGTGCCGCAGTCGGAAGTCCGGAGTCACGAAGGAGATCAAGGGCGGGCTGTGTGATCACCGCGCCTTCGCACAGCGCGCCCACGACCATCCCAGTACACCATGCAGGCAAAATGGGCCTCGAACTCAGGGCTCCTCGAGCTGAGAGAGGAAAACCTGCCTTTGAATCATTAAAAATTGAAAAGCGACGGATTTAAGTATTCGGCCCTCTAATTTCCGAGAGGAGCTCCAGTCCGCCGAGAGCCTGCGGGAGCCGGGCCACACCGTCCTCGCCCTCGCCCTCTCCCGCGAGGCCTCGCGCAAAACAAACGAAGTTAAGTCGCGCTGGGACGCCTTTTGTGAGGCCGCTCCGGGAGGAAGGCAGGGACAAAGGGCCAGAGAGAGACGCAGGGGAGATAAAGAAAACAAACAAGGCGTGAAAAAAGGGGCGATCAAGGGGGCGGGGAGGTCGCCCGAGCGCGAGTCACCGTGGCGCGGCTCCACCCCGGCGGGGCCGCCCCGGGTCGCGCCCGTCTCGGGCTCTCCCGGCGCGAAGGGCGGCCCCTCACAGCCCCCGGCTGTCCTGCCCCAGGGCGGGGTTCCGGCCTCGCAGGTACCCAGGGGCCGCTCCGGGCCACGAGGTCCGCGATGAGGGCTGGCTGGGGACCCCTGGCCCCTCAGGGGCGGCCGGCCTCAGACCCTCTGCTCCTTCGCCCCTCCCTCCTGCCCCACCCGGGCCCTGCTCCAGGGCCACCTGTTCAGGCCGTCCTCTCCTGACTCCCCGAGCGAGGCGGGAGGGCTCAGCGCTGGGAGCACCCCTGATGCCACCCTGCGTCCGCGGCCCGCGCGCCCTGGGTGCCCGGGCCTCGCCCCGGCGGCGCCCTCCGGCTTCGGCCCTGGGCAGACGGCCCAGCCCAGCCCAGCCCCTTCTCTCGCTGTCCGTGGCGGGTCCTCGGCCTCGGTGCTCTTCAGGTGCGACCGACCCCGTTGAACCTGAGCTGGTCCGCGGGGTCACCCAGCGGGGTCGGCCCCGCGCCGCAGGACAGGGCGCCCGGCGCGTGCAGAGCGCGCTCCCGGGCACCGACCCCTCCCGCCGTCGCCTCCCCCCGCCGGCGCGGAGTCTGCGCGGGAGGCCGCGCTCGCGTGGATCTGGGGCCGGGCGGGGCGGGACTGCGCCCGACGCCGCGCGCTGCCGAGAGGGAGGCCGCGCCCGCCGCTGTCCCCGCCCCGCGCGGAGCCGCCCCCGCCACCCCCGCCACCCCCGCCGCCGCCCGCGCGGGATAAAGTGGGGCCGGACGCGGCGCCCGCCAGGTCCGCGAGCCCAGCGCCCTTGATGGCGGCGCCGGCGGCCGAGTCGAGACAGCCGCCGCGCTAGGGTCCCTCGCCGCCCTCGCCCCCGCTCCGCCTGCGCCCGAGCTACCCAGCCCGGGACCCTGGCCTCGATGGCGACCATGGCCGCGGGCCGCCTGCTGGCCGTGGTGTTCGCACTGCTCCAGGGCGCGCTCATCCGGCCCTCGGCCCCAGAGCCGTTCCCCTCGGCAGTCACGTAAGTGCTGGGGCCGGGCGGGCCGCGGGGATCGGGGGTCGGGGCGCGGGGATCAGGGATTGAGGATCGGGGCGCGGGGATCGGGGATCAGTGCGCCGGGTAGAGTGTTAGAGATCGGGGCGCGGAGATCGGAGGCCGGATGCGCAGGGATTGGGGAGCTCCGAGAGATATCGGGGTGTCCAAGGACCGAGGCGATCGCGTCCGGCATCGCTCAGCCCTGTTTCTGGCGCCCCGGACTCCGGAGCCCCCGACTGCAGGAAAAGTTTGCGGCCCCGGTTCCCAGCTCCGAGAAAGTTAGGTCTGGCCGGGTACTGGGCGCGCGGTCTGCCCCAGCCTGCAGGAATCGCGCGGCTTGCCCTCGCCTCCGCGTCGCGGGCGCCGGGCTGGGCACCGGGGCGGCTATCTAGCCCGACCCGGGGATGCGCGGAACCGCCCCGAGGAGCTCGGCCCCTGCTCACAGGATCCTTTAATATTCGCTTGTTTTTTACGTTTCTAAAATAATTTTGAAATGAAAGGAAAACCAAAACGAAACGACCCCGCTTGCTATTCTGGACGGGAGCGTTGAAGGGAGCCACAGCCGGGAAGGGGTGGAGGGAAGGAGGGAAGCCGAGCCGGGCGCACGCAAATGTGCACGGATTCTGAACGGGCAGAATCGCCTATCGGGCCTTCTGGGAAAACATTTATTTTGGTTTCCGAAGCTACTTTAAAGCCTCGCAGAGTAGGTAGACTTAAGTGGATGAGTCACTTTAATGCATTTTACATAACAAAAAGCAAAGCCCAAGGTAGCCTTCCCGGTACCGCGCTGCTGGGAAGCGCGCGCTGCCCTTTGTTGGCTCAGGCCCCAGCGCCCGACCCGTGCGGGCGCCTGGAGCGCATCTTCGAGGGGGGAACCCTCAGCTGGGATTTGGGGCTCGGAGTATTTACTGCCCGCTCAACTGGAGAATCCAGAGGCTGCACATTCCCACTCCGAGGAGGGGAGTGTCTAATATTTCCCTCACTGATTTACAGTACTGTCCCTCTTCGAATAATCTTCCATAAAAATGATTGCAAACCCTTTTGGTTACGAAGCGAAAGGGGAAATGCCATCTGTAGATCTTCGCTGAACTGGCAGCTGCTCCGACTGGGTATTTTTAAACAGAACAAGGGTAAAAATTCTCTTAAGAGGCTTCGCCACTCTTACTGAGAGACCACACTCTCATTTAATTCTTTTAGTCCTTTTGTACCACAGCTTATTAAGGAAGAACTTAAGTGACTCCATCGGGTTTTGTGTCAAACAAGTAGTGGTTTTTTTTTTTTAAAGTCACATTCTAAATGTATCGGGCTTAGCCATTTTAAAAGTGTCAGTTTAAACAGAATTGACTCGCAAATCTGTCATTGTGGGGTAGCAGCGTTATACTGGAGAAAAGCAGGCCTTTGTAAAAACAGCCTGTGTGAAAATCTTTCGAGAAGATGTGCAATAGGTACTTTCCTAAAACAAAAATATTTAGGTTTTCATAGTCAGAGAGTTGCTAGAGAATCAATATTGGGTTAAAAAGGGGAGGAAGACACCACAGTTTCTTTTCTTTGAAAGGATTTGACTTTCTTTTCAACAATAGAAATACAAAGTATTTTCCAATTATATAAAACATTATTTCCTGAACAAAGAGCACATTTGGTAGAGCTAAGCCAGTCTCCTGTGGGTAATATTGGCGATGTTTTTGGACAGTTTGACATCATCCACTAATGTTTATTTGAGAAGTTAGCCAGACCATCTTCTGGGGAAAGGAGAAATGACAGTTGACATTTGTCCTTCTTGTTAGATTTCAGGGTAAGTTTCATAAAATTTTTTAAGAAGGCGTTAATTTCATCAAGATGTGTAGCCATTTGGTTTTCTTGCATGAAAAGGTTTCACTTATCAAAATTTTTTGGAAAAAAATCAAGTTCGTAAAAACTGATTAAGAGATTGTAGCAGTCACCGAAGGCAAAGTACTGTGCTTTTGTGTTTAAGTGTATCTGGAAGTTAATATTTTAAAAATTTTTTGCCAACTTTTCAAAAAGTAATATGAGAAGTTTTATTATCAGAAGAGGAAGGACATCCCAGTAACACAGTACAAAATTAATTGGGCACTCACTGAAGCTGGGATGGATTACAGTTAGTTACTCTGTTTTCAATGTAGTGTTAATAACAGAATGAGGGAATGAGGGCTTAAGTTTTATTATAATTAAAGATAAATAATGTATCATTTTAAAGAGCTGTTTTAAATTTCTGCTCTTCAATTTAACAAAAATTTGAATCAGTATATTTTGATTTAACATAGTTAAACTCATAAGAATGGACACTAAAATTTGTAGTAGTATTTTTTTAGACAAAGGAATTTTAATAGTTCTCTGCATTGGACATTTTCCTTGGAAATATATGTCTCAATCAAGTGTGACACAAATACATGATATAGCAGCTACCAGCTAATATGTATTGGTTTTGCTGTAAACAGAAAATACATCATTTTCATAATCCTAGTCTGTCTACATTATTTTAGTGCTTTATAATGCAGTTTTCAAAAAGTATTGCTCTTTTATCTAGAAATAATTTCTTTGCATGTATATTAGAGCATATCTATTTTAAAAAGTCAGAATTACATATATGATGGTCAGTATTCAAATCTTCTTATTGAACTTATCCATACACCAGCTTTGAAAGCATTGTAGTTGTATTGTCATTCTAGATTTTTACCTCAGTCTTATTAAAATGATGATCAGTGAAAAGTAATTAGCTGAAAACTCATTAGTAAATGATTTTAATATACATTGTATAATGGTGTAAATATATAACTAAGCAGTATAGATATCTACAGAAAAAGCATGAAACCTTATAAAAAGACTTGTCTGAGTATTATATGGTTATGATACAGTTTTCTTTTTGTTATTATATTTATATTTGTTATGACATTTATATTTAGAGGTTATGGAAGAGAGATTTCTGTGTATGGGGTGTTGGATGGCTATGTGTTCCATGTGTTGGAGTGACACAGTTACTCTCGCGTGAGTTTAGTTTTTCTTTTTGCTTACTATTGTACATACATGTAAGCAGGTAAGTATGCCTCATAAATGAGATAAAATACATGGTAATCCTAAAATCAGTGAATACTAATGAACCTTTATTCAGACCTTTAATTTATTCTCATCCTCCTGGTCCTGTATCATTTATTATTCTACAGGTGTACATGTAAAACATGAAACAGTAGAGGTATTTTCCATGTAAGCAGTAACATGATTTTAAGTGTATTATTGTTATGCATAGGTATCTATGTGGGTATTTGCATTGGCATTTTGTGAGCATTAAACACAAATGCAATCTGAAAAAATTGGGGGAAGATACAAGAATCTGAGCTTACAATGGGTTATAAAAGGAAATAAATGTACCTTTATTAGCTTTTTGTGCCTTTCATTAATTTTAATTTAATAAATAGATATAAAACCTAAATACAAAACATCTGGTTCATTTAGAACATAAATATTAAACTCACAACTCTTTTTCTTCAGAGAAACCCAGCATAAACCTGTTTCTATTATTCATCCAACAAAACACAGTAGATATAAAATGACAAATCTTCTGCTAGAGCTTACACAATGATGTTTTGCAAAAATTTAAGCAATGCAAATTTTTGTGTTCTATTCAAATTTAGTATTTTGTGATAAAGCATATATTCATAAAAATAATACATTTAGGAATTTAAAAAAATTTTAAATATTGCCACAAAAATTACATTATTTGATTTATATCTTCTGTGGGTCCTCATTATATAAAATTCCTACCTAAGGTTTGTTGTCCCTATTTTTCAATACAGATGCAGATTTTCAAGAAAGTAATTTATTTTTCTTAGTTCTAGTTTGTATCTTCCAACTGTTTGTAACTTTCAACTGAAGGTTTAAGAAGGAACCGTGAAACATATATATATATATATATTTGCAAGTTCTGCAACTTGTTAATGTATTTTAGGGCCTTACATATGTGGACATTGACACTTGCAATATAAACATTGCTGGAATTTCGGAAACAGCCAGCATTTATTTCAGTATTTCTGAAAGGTACCATTTAAATAACAGAGTTCCATCATTTGCATTAGGAGAGCTGGCCAGTTGCTATTGAAACAGCATGTGAGCCGCTGACTGAGAGGAGCTGCCTAGCTCGGGGTCCACCCTCCGGGGGTTTCCTCACAGCTCCAGGTGGGCTGCTGACCTGGTCCCTAGCGCCTCGCCTCCGCCAGCCCTTCACACCCCTTTGCAGGGCAGAGTCCAGGTAGGGCCCCGGTGCTCCCCAGCCTCTCGGGCAGTTATTTTTCCAGCTCCTTGGAGCTGGGCCTGGAAGGCCAGCCGTGGAGCTTACATGCGTGTGCACTCTTTCCTTTGTGTGCACTACCATGTGAAAATGATAGTGTCACATTGTTGATGGAGTTGAAAGAAAAAAAGTGATTAGCTTGAGTGTCAACCACATGATGCTGGTTAGTAATTCCTGAGTAGAAAGGGGTAAACAAGGTAGGGTAACCCCAAAAGCTTCACATTGCATAATTAGATACTTTGCCTGGTTTATGTAATAACAGTATTCTATTTAGTGGACACTTTCGTGTATGAAAGCGTGCCTCTGTGCATGTGTATGTACATACATTGATAACAAAAAAAGCCTGTGTAAGGTAAATTCATGAACAAGTTTCATGCTACCAGATTTCTGGCAGTGCACAGCTGTCTTCGTGGCTTAAATCTCATGTAAGGTAATTTTATAGCATTAGTATGTAAAAATAATTGTCAAGAGAATTACAGGATCCTTACATATAAAAGCAACTTGACAATGCTGAAATCCTAGAGAGACGAGTTAACGGGATTGATGTTTCAGAAGAAATGTTTTCTAAAAGGGCCAGTGTTTTAAACAAAACAAAGACGACAAAGAAACTTACACTAGAAATCTTATGCATGAGTGTCTGCATATTAAAGTTTTATTTTGGCACTTAGGCTCTGAAATTTACAAGATTTACACGTAATTGTCAGTCACATTTTTGGAAGGAGGGCAGATGTGCACAGTTTTTAAAATCTTACTTGTGAAATATGGACCCTCAGGTATTTCTCTTAGTAAGCTTTGCATCCTTCCTGGTAATTCTATATATGGGAATTAACTCATTAGCAGTTTAAAAACGAGTCAAAGGAGTGGCTGTTGCTCTTTTAAATTTTGTCATTTACTTCTGCAGAGTCTAAGGAGATTGTGAACAAAGAAGAGGTTGACACTGTGACCTCAATATATCAGCACACTTTTATTTTTTTGAGTAATTTAGAATTAGGTTGTTTTATAAAAAGCAATATTTGAAGTTCTCATTGAATATGAATGTGGGATATTTCTAGCTAAATGTTATTTTAACATTTGCTTCTCCTGATTTTTCCTTAACCATATGTTCTGTGGATTAAAAAAATTAGGATACATTTTAAATTCTATATCATAAGTGGAGGAAAAAAGCTAGGAACGATAGCAGTGGAAAATAATGGTGTTGGCCATTTCCCTTTTGTACTCATATATGCATATGATTACTATTAATTATAATTCGTGTTTGCACAGAATATGAAATCTAATGGGAACATCGAGTTTTTTCCTGCAGGTTACCCTGACCAGACTGCTGAGATGATGATGATGATGCTGATGCTGATGATGATGATGATGATGATGATTTTTTTGCACAGTGGACATTTACCTCTAAGGAAAACTTTTAGGTGCTTTTATTCACAGATAAATCTGTAGCACCTGACTGACAATTCCATCAGAATGTCAAGCTGTGTAAACAATTGCATCCTTTGACATTTATCCACATACTGTGGGAATAATTAGAGAAAGACAGAAAGAGCTAATAAAATTGTTCTTTTCTAAGGGGCACACTGTCAGGCTGTGTGAAGCAATGGCTAAATAATAACGCCTTAGCCCAAGAGTTAAAAGAGGGAGAGCTCAATACAATCAGTGGGGTCAGGCCCCCCGGGGAGAGGTCTTGTTCTCCCCAGCCCGCAGGCCTGGGGCGCCCTGCTGTGAGGCAGAGGCTGAGGAGGGCTGGAGGGCCGACCTCCCGGGACCAGGTGCACAAGGGCAGTGAGAGATAAAGGTAACTGGTTGCCCTCCTTTTCCTCCCATTTCTTCTTTGATCTTAGTTGTACTGAAATGCTGTTCAATAAGCATTATGTTCATTTTTAAATATTGAATGTGGGATATTTAAATATTCAGATGTGGAAATAAACCGTAGGGAATAATGACAATAAAATTGTCAAGATCTCCACAAATAAAAGCACTTAAAAGTCCTTACTTTTTAAATAATACCTTGGGGAAATGGATCATTGGGTAAGAAATATTAGTATAATATTTTACTAAAAGCTTAAATGCTAATTATCAAGAATGAAATTCTGCTAGTAATTTCTTCCATTAGATTATGAGAGCTGCAGTAACTTGCAGATGGGCAGGCTTTACTGGCGTACTCTTTCGGCTTCTGAGTAAATAGCACAACTCATTTTGAGCAAGAGTTTTAATTTACTATCCCTTTTAACGTCTCTTGCTTCGAACACTTTTAACATCAAATATAATTTAAATCGACACTTGATCCAATTATTATTCCGTGTAAATTATGGGCTGCACGAGCCACATTGTGAGAAGACAAACTGAGGAAGAGGTTCTGTCTCTGTGCCGTGTGGCCCCAACTCCAAGCTGAGTGCAATCATGGATACATCAAAGCATGAACGAGGAGCAGCCACGTGTGTGGAAAGAGCATGATCTAAAGAGACCTGGTGTGTTCCGGGCTGGGCGTGGGCCTCGTAGGTGGGAAGAGACGCTGATGGGCTTGTTGGCCTGGTTCGGGGTCACTGTTGGAATTCTCCTGGGACACGGTAGATTCTGAGTCACAGGATGGAGAAGAGAGACCCTACCATGGCAGAAGCAGCGAGAATAGTTTGTAAGTCAGTGCAGACTCCTCGAGGTAGACGTGCCGTGGTCTGCAATGGACGCATGGACAGGGAAATCTCAGGCCTCGGTGGGGATGGCCCCGGGGAATGGAGGAGAGCCGGAAGTTGACTTGATGCGAGGCCTCTGGCAGTAGACCGCGTTTCACTGGACTCTAGGGCTGGAAACAGCAGAAACACCAGGGTATTGGGGCTGGAGATGGGTGCACTGGGCATGTTGAGTTTGTGGTGTGTTGTGACTGGATGTTGGGAATGGGGATCTGGGCGCCCTGTGGGGCCCGTTCAGAAAGCAGCGGCTCTGCACCCAGGAGAAGCACGCATTTGCTTATTCAGTACCCACTAGGAGAGCAGTGCGGGCTTCAAAAGAAGAGTGTTGATCTACAATTCCATTCTGCAGAGAAATCAGACAGATGGTCCCATTAAGGATGTCATCAGGCCAAGGAGGCGACTGAGCAGTTTCGGTAGTGGCGGGCACAGGAGTGCGGTTTCAGCAGCTTGACGAGTTGAATGAAACTGAGAATACGGAGATGAAAAGCGCAGATTGTTCTTTCAAAGAAGTTAGTAAGACAAGGAAAGCGTGAGGCGGTCAGCTCAGAGTAGGGGCAGGAGGTGTCCTAGGCCGTTTGAGATGACACCTAGGAGAAAGCCGCGCAGGGAAGCCCCTGTGAGTGCAGCACTGGAAGTTGAGGCCAGGGTTGTGGCGGCCACTATACAGGTACCGAGTCCGCCATCCAGTGCCTCTAGAGTCGCCTCTGCTCTTCTTTGTGTGGCTTCCTCTCCAGTGTCCTTGTGAACTGATTTTAGGTGCTTCCCATGGAACTTGGTGGCAGAATCTTAGACTGAACTGTAGTTTCCAAAGAAGACAGGTTGGGAGGCCACAGCTGCACCCGGAGGCCTTCAGGGGTTGGCACAGGCGGAAGGGACTCTGGGTCCCTGGGCTTGGGCTGTGTTTCCTGTCCCGCCTGATCTCATTAGGAGATAATAGCGCACAAAGGCCAGAGGCTGTTGCTGTGGCTGGTTGGGAGGCAATTAGCTTAGGAAGGCGCTTCACTTCGTGGAGAGCTTGTGTGGATAGCGGGTAGAGAGAGGGGAGTGTTACCAGGGGGAGATTCGAGCGCGTCAGAGGAAGCAGACTGGGAGGTAGAGAGATGACAGAGACGAAGGAGGTGATGATTGATGGGTGATTGTTCTCACGAGGCAGGTGAGGAGGAACCAAGATTAAATGGAATGTCTTGCAAAATAACTTCTAAAATGTGAAGGAGCCTAGAGAATCCAAGCAGATGGTCAGAACACAGGGTAGATACAAGTTTAATTTACTGGCTATGTTTTTGGAGGAATGTTCCAAATTATGTATTCCATTCTCACGAAGGAATGACAAGATTCAAAAGGTGTACACGCATTCATTAGTGAAACTCACATATTGGGAATGTGTGGAGTAGAGGTTCTTTTTTATACTTGGTGAAAGCAAGATCAGCAGTGTATTTCTCTTGGACACAAGCAACACTGATTCTCCCTTGTCTTTATTTTTCATTTGCTTCTTTCTTAGACATACCATCTTGAAGATACACGCACATGTAAATGCTGTCATTAGGTTTAATAACTATATATGCAGGTGGACAGATGATGTTCCAGTAGTGACATGGAAAAGGGGACAAACCAAAGGACAGATAGTTATCAGTGGCGGTTTAACATCGTGTGTTTGTTGGCTTTGAGGCCAGTCACCGCCTCTTCTTACTGGGTCTTCTCACCCAGCTGCAGGGCCCAGTCCTTAGCACTTTGAGCTGAAACAGATACCTCCCCAGGGAGCTTGGGATACCCTGACATGATGACACAGGGCTGACAGAGAAAGGTGTGGCGTGGTCAGCGCTCCCCGAGACTCTGGGGCTCCTGAAGGTCCACACAGTGATTTCCTGAGCTTCCACGATGAATGAATGAATGAATGGTGAGCTTCGGGAGTGCCAGCAGATCTGAGAATCAATCTTGATCGCACTGGCCCCACTACAGTGTGGAAAAACCACCCTGCGGTTTGTGGCAAGAGATGAAAAGAGTTTGAGTGGGCTATTTATTTCCCTTTTGCGACTCACTTCTGCCTCCCTCCTCCCTCCCTCCTTCTCTCTCTCTCTCTCTCTCTCTCTCTCTCTCTCTCTCTGTCTCTCTTTCTCTCCCTGCCCCGTCTCTGTCTCTGTCTCTCCCCTACTCCACCCCATTGGTAGTTATAGTTTATTGGAGCTAATTTCAATGTCTCCGTCTGCAGATCTGCACACTAGTAATGACTAAGGATCACCCTTGGATTATTGTAATGTCACTTTCTGACATTTGTGTGCTATTGTATATGCCGGCACAGTGAATGAAGCAATACCCTGTATATTTTTTAATCTTTCTAACCTTTAAACCAGTTCTTTATGCTACGTCTTATTATTATGCCTGCTTCTTAGACGCCAAAACTGAAATTTAGAGTGTAAAGAACTAGTTTGGACTTTGTTAGGAACCGACGTGCGGTGGCAGGCAGCGTGATTCAGAGTCCTGGGGGACCCTGCACTCGGCTGCCCTGTGCGGGCGCTCAGGGTGTCAGCACCCGCGTTCCTACCTGGCTGCAGATTCTGACAGGGCCATGGAGGAGAGAAAGGCACCGCTGTCGGGGTGGCAGGGCTTCCCCGTCTCAGAGTCTCCGTCTGGCAGCAGCTGCTCCTCGCGCACCTGGATCGGCTCCCTGTGGGGCTCACGTGAGTAGGCCCTGGGGTCCTGGCAGCCTGTGAGCGCTCAGGCTCTGTGATCTGTGCTTTCTGTGGCTTCTCTGTGTCGAAGACGCCAGGAGTTGATAGCTGCGGTTCTGTGAACTGGGTTGTTGCGCTAACGTATCCTTGGGTCAGGAGAAACATTTGAAATGAGCAAGAAAATGAAAGCTGGGCTGACCTCGCAGATGTAGGGAAATGTCGGGGGATGGTGGGGGACGCGTGGCCGGCGGAGGAGAGGCGTCCTCTCCAGGCCGGGGACAGGATCAAGGTCCAAACAGGGCCGAGGAAGAAAGCACAACCACCCAGGGGTCTGTGCGGCCCGTGCTGACATTGCGGCGGGCACCTTTGTGAGGTTCAGTGGAGGGGATAAAGTCATCGCTTTGTCAGTGACGACTTCAATGGTGGAGGATGGGCATCTCCAGCTTCAAAGCAGATGCGTGGCACTTAAGGAAGCAGCATGGCCATGATGTGTGCACTGTGCAGACCGCGGAGGGAGTGGATAGCAGTTGCATTGTTTAAACCGCCAGCACAGAAGTCAACACAAATCTGTTGAGAGGAGACCCAGATGAGGCCGAGTGTGGTGGCACACACCTGTGGTCTCAGAACTCTGGAGGCTGAGGCAGGAGGATCGCCAAGAGTTGTAGACCAGCCTGAACTACATAGTGAGACTCTATCTCCCCAAATAGATAAATAATGAATGAATGAATAAAACAATGAATAAATGAATGAGTAGGAAGGCCAGTGTCCATTTGACTCATCCAGTGGACCGTGGGGCCTCCCCCTCTGTTTGTTAGTCAGTGAATTGTGCCTTTCACAATCATGCTCTTCTTGGTAGAAGTGAGACACAACATATGTGCTGTATCCAGGTTGGTCTTGGAAGGAAGAGGTGCTTTACATTAAGCTACACATTAATGCCTCATCTGGTGAGTGCAACTCTGTGACAAGCACTGGAGTGGTGAGGAACCACCTTTTCATGACGGTCATACTGACATCTCCATAGTAAGGAATGTGTGGCATTAATATGATGCTATCACTTTCCAAATACCAGCCCTCTATTAAAATTGACTTACATTTCCAACGTCCAAATGTGAGGGGGCTCCACTCGTGGGCTGCCGGAAGGAGGCAGCCCAGCCAGGGTGTGCGGATTGCTCTAAACTAGACCCACTGAATGCTTTGCTGTGTCCCAAACACCTGATTTTGCTGTTGTAATCAATGTAGAGATTGGAATTAACTTTCATGATGCAAAATTTTATTGTGCATGTGTCGCTCAGTCCTCAGGGGATGGGTATGTGGGTACAAAGGTCTACCAGTGAGTCATTGTTTAAAATTTATATTAATCCTCAATGGTAATAAATAAACATAGGGGAATGGTAACTCATCACAGAGCAAACCATGCATGATAATTTGATGAGATCATTCGTCTGTTTAAATTATCGAATGTGACATGACCTGTCTGTGTGGTGTCTCCACGCCAGCTGGGTGTGAACGACTGTGACCGCGGGGCCACGCGAGGGGTGGGCGCCCTGGATTTGGTCTGAGCCCTTCTGGGTTTTTCACAAGTGAAGTAGATGGTTTTTTTCATTCTGTTTTACAATACACAGAGGGATTAAAACCTGGAACAGGCTAGCAGGTCTGTATTTTTTCTGCCTCCTGTTTCTTGGACACCCCTGCCCAAGATTCAGAGAGACACAGACCATCATACACAAACATCACATTGAAAATAATAGAAGACCCACATGGAATTGCAGTTATAATAACATGGGTACAATATGCTATGGATTCAACTATCTTATACATATATAGAATATTTTACACATAGATAGGGTATCTTAGATATCTTCTACACATATAGGATAAGTCTATAAAAATTCCGTGTAATCTAAAACTGTCATGTCCCAGGTAGAACCCCTCATGCTAAGGAAGATCATTAACTGCATGAGGATCAACCAAGTTATCCAAGTGGATGTGATATATAAGGGCCATTTATAATGTTTGGAGTCTACACTTTCACCCCTTCTATACTACACATAGTTCCATGGGGAACTGCTTGACCTCTGAGTGCTGTGCGGTTGATAGCTTAGCGATGCTGGAGCCATTCTTACTTGGTTCTGGTGTTCGAGATGTCTCCGTGGGTGGAAAGAGCCCAGGTTTGGAATAGATTCGCTGCTCCCGGTGGTACGGCCTCTGGGTGGGGAGAGCTGACTTCCTTGAGTTTTGCTTTCTTGCTGGGTAACCAGGTATCATGCTGCACATTTTTTAAGGGAAATGATGAAGCCCTAATAAGAAGCCATCAGGTACTTGCCTATGTACTTCTAGAGTTCACGGAGCTTATTGAACAAGAAACATGGAACAGGCTGGGTTGCTTTTATCGTTTTTGATCCTCCCATGGAACATTTCCTTGCAGGTCTCATCCAGTCCCGGAGGAATCTGTGCAGACGTTTAGGGTCACTTTCTGTGAGCGATCCCCCAGTCCTCCCATGAAGCGGATGAGACCGCAGCCGGCCCTCCCTGGAGTGCGCATGGGCAGGGAGGCCCCGTGAGGAGGCCACACAGCAGCAGCCCTTGCTTGGGAGGCCGTTAGGATTTCTCCCGCTGAGAGTCACAGCTTTGTGTCTGCGCAGATGTGCTGTACATCACTTGAGGAAGTGGCAGATCGGATCAGCTGCCAGTGGGCTCCTAACCTGTCTGTTTACCAAATTAGCGTGTATTCTGCATGTGTCTGTGTGCCCTGCGTTGCAGCAGATGTGGGTGTTGGGCTCAGCCTGTGGTCATCGGGGCTGCCTCGCTCAACTTTGTCAGCACTGAGGATAGACCTCAGGCTCTGCCAGGTGATGGTGGAGAGGGTCCTTGCTGCCTTCCTAACCCGGGTCCTCTGCTCAGCTGTGGGGCAGGAGCCCACAGGAGACTAGACATTTTTCAAGTTCTCAACAAGCTGCCATCTAGTTGCATAGAGAACTTAATCTGTCTCCCTGACTTTCTCATTGCTGGGGCACATTACCTGACAAGCACAAGTTAGAGGAGGCAGGGTTTACTTTGGCTTATAGCATGGAGAGGTTCCAGTCCATAGCCGGCTGGCTCTGAGGCAGGGTAGCATGGAGGCAGGAAGCAGGGAGTGCTCCAGTCCGGAAGGGAACACAGGTTTCTTCCCAGGCCACAGCCACAGTGAGTCACCACCTCTCATCGGGCTTCAGCTGTCAGCATCACACCCAGCTAGGAACCATCTGGGAGCTGATCTAGTACACACACCCGTGAACCAGCGCCACACACCTAGGATCCAGTATACACATCCGCGATCCAGCACCACACACCCGCGATCCAGCACCACACACCCGCGATCTAGCACACACACCCGTGATCCAGCACCACACACCCACAATCCAGTATACACACCCGTGATCCAGCACAACACACCAGCGATCCAGCACCACACACCCGTGATCCAGCACCACACACCCGCGATCCAGCACCACACACATGCAATCCAGTATACATACCCGCGATCCAGCACCACACACCAGCGATCCAGCGCCGCACACCCGCGATCCAGCATACACACCAGCGATCCAGCACCACACACCCATGATCCAGCGCCACACACCCGCGAACCAGCACCACACATCCGCTATCCAACACCACACACCCGTGAACCAGCACCACACACACGCAATCCAGTATACACACCCGCGATCCAGCACCACACACCAGCGATCCAGTGCCACACACCCACGATCCAGTATACACACCTGTGATCCAGCACCACACACCCGCGATCCAGCACCACACACCCGTGAACCAGCACCACACACCCGTGAACCAGCACCACACACACGCAATCCAGTATACACACCCACGATCCAGCACCACACACCCGCAATCCAGCACCACACACCCACAAACCAGCACCACACACCCGCGATCCAGTATACACACCCGTGATCCAGCACCACACACCAGTGATCTAGCACCACACACCTGCGATTCAGTACACATACCCATGATCCAACATCACACATCCTTGATCAAGCACACACACCCACGATCCAGCACCACACATCTGTAATGCAGTACACACACCCACGATCCAGCACCACACATCTACGATGTAGAACACCCTTGGAATCCAGCACCATATACCCATAATCCAGCACCATGCACACACACGATCCAGCACTACTACCATGATTCACCTCTCCAAAGTCCACCTGTGAGTACATGAAGCTTGGGGGACATGTACGTACAAAATGTAACTATTCCTCAGGTGGGTGCTTCTGAATGTTTGGGTTTAATTCTCGGACAGATTTTGACTGGTAGGTTAGAAGTGTGTATTTGGAGCTCAGCTCTACATTTATTGAACTTGAATTCATTTTATCTTCATATTGGTAAATCTCCAGAGGGTTCTGCTGAGGACCAGCAGTGTTCACTGCCCATTGTGGTGGTGCAGATTTATAGTCCCAGCTTGGTGGGAAGCTGAGGCAGGAGAATCACACATTCAGGTTCCACGGGGACAATTAGTGAAACCTTGTTCAAAACAGAGAAAATGAAAGGGCTGGGGTTGTAGCTCAGTGGTGGAGCACTGCTAGAGACCCAGCACTGCACAAACCAAGCGGAAGAGAGTTCCTGTGCCACATCTCAAGGCCTTGGCTATGGTCAGTGGCAGCGGACATGCTGGCCCTGGGCAAGTACTGAGCCCAGAAACTCTGGACAGATGGAGCTGCCAGAATGAAACAGGAGCATGAGGTGCGTGCTGTCTGCACCCCCACACACGGAGTGGATGTGGGCTCCGCCCAGCCTCTCTCCGATTCTCGGGTCCCTTCTGTGATCGCTGTGCACGTGTTCGTGACCATACCGCAGGCCTGTCCTGGAGTCTCAGGGCCGTTTACGGAGGTTACCCTCTCCCTACCCATTTTAGTTTCCTCTCTCGAGAGCTTTCTGAAAGCAAAAATTTTGGAAGTTGGAGGTTCTCCTCCCTTTTGAACACGGTCAGCACCAGGTTGCATGCTAGCACAGCCTGGCTCCAGGTTTCTCTGTGTCTCCGGTTGGAGGGCTCAGAAGGTGAGTGACAGAGCCGCGGCCTGTGCTCTGCTTTACAGAGAGTGGTGGCTGCCTCCGGGCCACCTGGCGATTCTGTGAACCAGGCCCCACAGGCCGTCTCCTGGGGATGTACTTTTAGTATTTGTTGCAAACTGAAAACCTCGGAGGCAATGCAGTAATTCCCACACTGTGGGCCACCTGGAATGGGTCTTCTGCCCTCTGAGAGGAATGGCAGATCTGGTACTGTAGTCATGAGGAATGACCAGTAGATATCACAGAGTTTCCAGAAGAGATGACAGAGCAGTTAGAGGACGTGTGGCTCTCAGCATTCAGGCAGAGGTGACTTGAGTGTGGAGGGTGTGTGCACAGGGTCGCTGCCTGTGGCCTGCCTTGCTCACGAGGGGCCAAGCCAAGGGCTGTTCTGGCCTCAGCACGCAGAGCAGGCCTGCCTGCAAACTGCAGCTGACTGCACAAGCCAGACAGAGCTTTGTAAAGACAGTTTATTTAAAGACAGATGAACCGCATGTTTAGTGTTAGTACTACAAATTATTTATTTTGTTTGGGCCCCTCCTATGCCGCGTGATAGTACTACAGGCAGTGGGTTGAAACAACGTACATTTGCTATCATAAGACTATCATTTATTTTGTGAGTTTCCACTCACAAAATATCCATTATTTTGTGAGTTTCCATTATTTTTCAGTTTCCACGACGAGAATTCATAGAGACCATTTTGCAGTCCCAGGGATTGAATCCAGGCCTCATGCATGCTAGGCAAGAACTACTGAGCTACACTCCCAGCCCTTTTTATTTTATCTGGAGACAAGTTCTCCGTAAGTTGCCTGAGCTGGCCTTGAGTTTGAGATCTTCCTGCCTCGGCCTCCCGGTTCCTGAGACCACAGAGGCACAGCACACAGCTCTGCGCCGTGGCGGTCCTCAGGGCTACAGGGTCGACTGACTGGCCTGCACCAGATTGCTTTTTCACATGTTGGACACACTTGAAGGTCTTCTCACAGCCCGGCAGCTTCCTAAGGATGAGCAAGAGTGCCTTCATCCCCATCCGCTTTGCAGGAGCGTTGTTCTCCCCTGGGTAACTCGCAGTCCTGCGATTCGGCATCTTCCTCAGGCTGAGCGGGTCCAGCGTCAGCGTCATCCTGTCGTTCCTCCGTCCTCCAACAGCTGGGGTGGCGTCGGAGAAGCTGTCTTAGAGTCCTGCTCCCCACAGGACGCTCTAGAGTGCCGCGCACTCTAACGCAGCAAAAGTTCTAAAGGGAGGATGTTGCGGCCTTTGCACTGCTGATGCCCCCAGTATGGCCCCATCAGAACTGCTGTCCTGGGAACTGGGCGCTGATTGGGCGCTCGACTGGCCACTGACCATCCTGTGGACAGTAAATTCCCACAGCTCAGCTTAATGGCCCCTGGAGTTTGAAGGCGTGGGCTGTTTCTGGGCGAAGGTTTGCACGTGTCCGCCCCGCGTCCCCTGGTCTTCATGCAGGGACAAACCGGGAAGCTCTCTAGAGTTCCGGTTGGCACCAGCTCTTTCTGGACTGGATGCTCTGTGACTGCTGCTGCTCCGACAAGCATCAGTTTGGGGGTGAACCGCGTGACTTCCCCAGTGCTCACCTGTGGGGTTCCGGGAGTTTCCTGACAAAAGGGCTCCTGTGAACCCCAGGCAGGGGCGCCCTGCTGGGCCCTCCGTGTTCCTGTCCCTTGTCTTAGTTGTTATTCTTTGTGCGTTGCCTGGAGTTGGATGCAGGGCCTTGCAGGCCCACGTGTTTTCTGAGTCCTGCTGCTTACCAGGTTTGTTCCGGATCTGTCTTCTCACACCTCTGGCACTAATTAACTTGCTAACCCTAGGGGACAGCTCTGGCTGGAGTAACTTCCTAGCTTAGTCCTGTTCACACTGGCTGTCCTAAAGGACCGATGTACTTTATTGTGAAAGTTTCATATCCATGGCAAACATGTATTTTTGTGAAATGCGATGACAAGCAATTCACGGAGAAAGAAATTTTAAAAGACATTCAAATTGTAAACCTTATTTTTAAATAGTGAGATTCAACAGGCATAAAAGGACTTTTCACAAATATTATAAAAGTGTCCAAACATGTTTAATTTCTATTGTTTTTCGGGTAGAAATCAGTCACGCCCTGGCAGAGTCTGTAGAAACTGAGCATTTGTAGGTATTTAAGATAATTAAATTGCTGGGGTTTTTTCTCAGTAGCATTTAAAAAATGGAATGGGAGTTTTTCACGTTCAGTGTCTCCACACCAAAACAGAACGGCCTCTTGGATGCATCGTGAAGTGTGGCGGTTGAGGCGGAGCAGGTCAGTTCTCGAGGTAATGATCATCATCGGATCTGAGCAGAGCTCCTGTTTGATGATTACATGCTGCAGCTCCTAAATGGAATTTTATGTTATTTATAAGCAGATTTGGCTGTTGGAACATTTACTGTTTGCCATGAACTAAAAAACACTTGCTGTGAGCAGAGTGATGATTTGGATGCTGCCAGCCAAGGGAGGACAGCATGCTAATATGGAGGTAGCTGTTTCCTTCTGATGGAGTCCTGTGTTACTTGTATATAATAAATACAGACACACACACAGTTGTTATTCCACAGGGAGCTTATGTCCAAGCCTCAAGATAAAAATCATTTTACTGTGTACCTAGACAAGTCAAATTTTCACAATACACACTTCAGAAAACAGATCTATGTGAAATATATTTGGCTATAGGCTGAGGCTACATAAATCTCATCATTGATATCTCAGATCCCATAGTGTTTGGCAAGGTATAAAAATGTGGAAGTTTTTACTGTATTGAAGCACGGCTAGAATCAAACAGTGCATACATACAAAGAGCAATTAGGTTTTCAAAGAATGGAATGTGTGGTTCATCCTTGCTTCAGGATTTCATTTAGCTGGGAGTGAGTAGAGTTTTTCCATTTTTTGGACTCCATTTTCTTCCCAGTCGTTTCTCCACTTTGGAATCTAAATGTATGAAAAATGAATGTTGGCTTTTTTGACAGAGCTCATCGCTTTTCTCTTTTTCCTTTCTATTTGGAGGTTTTCCTGATAGCCTCTTGCCAGATGTTCCTACAGTGACTGTAGGGTTTTTACTTAAGGAAACAGAACCATGTTAAGTTACATGAACAGGGGAGTATAAAATTATTTGCTTTTGAAGAACAAGTTATTCCCTGCAGTTTCTTCTAAATGATATCCATTCACAATTGTGAACAATTGCCTCAAGAACTTCTGTAGAGCTTCTCTACACTGTTGAGCTAAACTTGTTTCCCAGAAAATCGGAGATACTTATTTTAAAACTGCCTTGAGGGGTTCTTATTGTTCTCCTTAGTAGATCTCTTAAACCTAATTGAAGTAAAGTGTGTCCTTTTATAAAGATACTGGATCTCCTAGGTAATAGGATGTTACATCAAGAGGCAGCTCCCACTACTAACACTGCAATACCAACTCTCATATCTTCTCAGAGTAGCCATTTTCTTGGGAGAGATCTTCAGGATAAACTCACAAAATACTTTCTTAGTAAATTCTCTTGTAACTTCATAGACTCACACGGTGAAAATTACTGCCATTTCTTTGTGGTTTGAAATCTTCAAGAAGGAGAAGATGAAATTTAGAATATTACTGGACTCACGATATTGACAAATCTGCTGAGATTCTACCAGTAGAAATTGTCCCATACTTTGGAAATCATTACAGTTAATCATCACAATAGGTTAATCGTTATTGTTGCATTTTATATGTGTGTCTTTTAAAGACTGTTGGCGAGATGACCCTTATGGATTAATATATATATAGTATATATAATATATATAGTATATATATATATAATATATATATATACTATATATATATATATTTTTTGAGACAGGGTCTTGCTTTATAGTTCAGGCTGGCTCTGAGCTGACTATGTAGCCCAGGCAAGCCTCAAACTCAGCAATCCTCCAGTCTCTGCCTCCCGAGTGCTGGGATGACAGGCGTGAGCCACCATACCTGGCTATGGATTAATATTTTAATTTACGCAATTTGGTAAAAAATACATGTGAAGATTTGGACCTGGGTGCCTCTACCTTGTAAACCTCCCATCTAAAAATTAAGTGTTATCTTTGTGACTGGTTGAGAGTTGGTCAGGAACGAGGTTCCGCAAGAAGGAAACGCGTGGCTGAAGGATGTGTGTGAAGAGGCCCGGCCTCCCGCGCGGCTCAGGCGTCTGTGAAGAGTGCGCAGGAACTTCCTTCCGGCCAGTCGGAGCTCGCTCTTCCGGGCGGCCTGGTTGGCCGGAAGTCTGCGCACATGTGTGTACATGGGTGTCCTGTGAGGAGTGCGGGAGTGGTTCTCCAGCTCCGTGGGGGTCGTAACGCGCCGCGGGCCGGAAGAGCCTCCGTGAGTCCCGGCGAGGATGCAGCAGGTGCCCGGGCGGGGCCTCCCTGCTGACCTGTTACCGGCTCCTAAATCATCGTCAGTCCGTATCTGCGGCTCGTATGTAATACAGAGCTCGTGACAGAAAACGAGGTTGCCCACCCAAGAAACGCTGTGGAAATGGCTCCTGAACGAAGCTCCACGCAGTCGGGCCCCAGCATGTTGGCGGACACCGGACGCGGAGCGGAGGGCGCGCCGTGCCGCGTGGGCCCCACCGCGCGGCCTGTTCTGCGCTCGCTGCGATCCCGAGAGGCTCAGCCCGCGTCTCCCCGCCCCCACCGCAGGCCTGCGCTGCACTGGGCCCCGCCGCTCCCCAGGCCGCTGCTCCCCAGGCCACCGCTCCCCAGGCCGCCGCTCCCCAGGCCGCCTGCCTCTGGGATTCCCAGGCCGCCGCTCCCCAGGCCGCCGCTCCCCAGGCCGCCGCTCCCCAGGCCGCCCGCCTCTGGGATTCCCTGGCCGAGGCGGGAGCTCTCCACTCTGCCCTTCAGGATGCAGTGCATTAAAAGCGGTGTGAATCCGGTGGAGAAAAGAAAACCGTAAGTTGGCAGTGAAGTAAAAGGTGGACATAAGGAGGTTCTGGAACTCTCAATATACAATTTCTTCTTGCATTTTAGAGGTACCAGGGAGATACCACAAAGGCTGATAGTTTGAATTTCTGACCAATCCTTGATCTCTGAAATTCAGAGTATGATAAATGCTACTTTATTTTACTTTTATAGTATTTATTTGTACTTCATAACAGCATATGGCGATAATTCTTAATTCCAAGGCTAGAAAAACCATAGTAAAGAAGTGTGACTAAAAAATAACTCTAAAGGCTTATTAAAATATATCCACAAGAGGGTATTACCGTGTGGAATGAAGTACTGGTTTTTCTACACAGCCAAAAGCAGGGTTTCTTGACCCCAGTACTGTTGGTGTTTTGGATCCCGAAGCTTTTGGAAGCGGGGTCCACTTTGCGCATGGTGAGATGTTTAGTGAGAACCTTGGTTCCTACCCAGTGCCCAGCCTTCTGGGTCCTGACCGTGTAAACATCTCCAGATGCCACCAGGGTCCCCCGGGGACTGGGCTCACCCCTGGGTGGGGCCCTCGAGTCTGAGCTTTTGCTCGTGACCATCCCCAATTGAATTCACGTGAGAAAGTGGACTGTGAAGCGTGTCGTCTGTCTTAGGGACACTGCCCCGAGCCTGTTGGGACACGTACCTCCTGTTGCTAAGGTGTGTCAAATCAGCAAGTCTTACTCATTAATTCCTCAGAAGAAGTAAGCTTTTAAAACAGGTAAATGGGATAGTTCAAAATGTTTTCTGGATTCTGCAGTTAAATTTAGTACTCATTGGAGCAGGAAGTATAATTATGTAACGTACAGTCGAAGGTTCAGGGGTGAAAGTACTGTTTCTGGAGATGGTGAATTTCCTACGGGAAGATTCCTCAGAGAAACATGTCCTTCGCAGAAGGGTGCTGTTCTCCGTTCCACCCTGCTGGGTCTGGGACGGAAACGAGCCAATCTGTCCTGTCCCTGTGCTGACGTGTGAAGTGCTTTGTAGATACCAGGAGGCTGGCCAGATGCCAGCGTGCCCCGTGGGCACACAGTAATTAACTCGGACACAGGCTCAGAGAGGAAGTTGTCTACCTGGGAAAGAGGCAGCCATCTAATGACGCTCTGGGGTGAAAGGGGTCCTGTGCTTGAGCGGAATGGTTACTGCGACCCCCAGTAGACAGAGTGCTCCGGGACAAACCTGGGCACTAGGGAGCATTTGCAGAGCGTTTCGTGTTGGACATGGCTTTGAAATTTTATAGGGCTGGCTAAAGGACGCGCCAAAAATACCAGGGTTGGTATGAAAAGAAAGGCAGGTGCTCCTGCTCCTTGCTTTCTCTATAAATGGAGGGCATCTGTTCCTCCTGAGGACAGGGCACTACCAAGAGTGATGGCTCATGGTGGTGTAGAGTGGGGACAGGTCCGAGCCCGCTGTCTGTGCTGGATCTTGAGTCTCGGCTCCATGACAAGCACCCCCCTTGATTCTGTGGAAATGTGGGTTCTCTGAACTCTTTTCTTCCAACTGCAAAGTACGTAGTGCGGTCTTTCAAGGCCATCCCCCGGGTGGGGCACACACAGTGTGGGCTGACTTGTGTGCCCCACAACGTCTGTGCCGAGATTTTAACCTCTAGGACTTCAGAGGGGGTTTGACTTGGAGTCCAGGTCTTCACAGGTGGAGTTAGGGTCAAGCCTGCTAGAGTGGGCTGGGCCCGAATCCAGCGGAACGGCTGTCCTTTGAGAGGCTGGAGACTGATGCTCGCACAGGGGCAGCAGCACCTGACGTGGGAGCAGGGCTGCCTCATTGAGACTGTGCTGCCACAGCCACGGAGCTACCAGCACCTGAGAGAGAGAGCGAGAGAGAGAGAGACACACACACACACACACACAGACAGATGGACAAACAGACTGACCTGAATGCTAAGCGGGCCCTTCCCCAAAACTCTCACACAGCCATGATAGTTTCTCCTGCCCCAGACCGCCCCAGTGAATAGGTCCAGGCCTCCGGACCTATTCTCGTCTAGACCGCTCCTCTCCCTGACGATGGACATGGGGTTGCCGCCGTTGTTGGAAGCCTGGTGGACCTGGTGTCCCCGTGTGCCGGCCCTGCTGTGCGTGGTTCAGAGGCTGCCTTGTGTTTCCTGGGCCTGTGCACACGGAGCCCTGAATGAGTGCCGCGTGTCCTTCCCGGCACACTCTTCTGTGTATCCTGACCTGTGCTCAGGACGGCTTAGTTTCTCCTGGGCACTGTTTCTCTTTGAGGAAAATCTAGATTCACCGAATAAACCTAGTTTTTTCAAAAGGAGATGGAGTAAGTGCGCAATGAAATGCATGGTGCGGCTGCCCACAGCTGTGCAGGGCCCGGGCTTAGGCACAGTGCCCCCAGCACCAGGAGGGTCCACACGGTGTGGCCAGCATGGAACTATTTCCACTGGCAGACACAGGTCCAGGGGTCCCAGCTCCCAGGGAGAGAGCGTCCTCTAGCATCTCTCCTGCTCCCCGGCACAGCCTAGTGGATCTGCTCCAGGTCCGGAGACCCTGTGACCGGCAGAGTTGATGATTTTTCGCTAGGAAGACTTCCTTGGAAGAAAAGGGAACCCTTAGCCTTTTAAAAATGTGTTTAATAAAAATAGAAGGCTAATTTGCAGTATTTTTGCTTATTCTAAAATAAGGCAGTGTGAGAGTAGTGCTTTTTGTTTGGGGAGTTTTAAATTAGAGTGGTGTGAATTTGTTAACGTGCATGTCTTTAGGATGCCGACAGTGTGGTTATGAATACAGATGGGTAGCTGGCAGCTGCACACTTCTGGGGGCAGTGCTAGGCACTTGGGGTGCTTGTTTGGGCCCAGGCCGGGCACTCTGAACTTTAGGTTCGTCTCTGGGTACCACCCCGTGAAGGAAGCATGTGCATGGTCGGGATTCAGGACACTCACATCCCCAGGAGGGATGGGGCAGCCCAGTAGACAGAATCAATACTCTGTGTCTTCTCTTTCAAGGCTTGACCCCCATCTTCGCCAGCCTCTGGGTGGAATGTTTGATACCTGCTTTAATGCTCATGGCTGGTTTTGCTTCCCACGGGGTTTCATTGTCTAGAGCTGCATTTACTAGGTTTTTCTGCTGTTTATTTCTTTTGCCCGTTTGCTTGGGCTTCCCTTTATCAGCTGTGCAGTACGTGTGCAGGGTTGAATGTGGCTTGTCTTCCGCCCTTGTTCTGGGTTCCGGGGCAGCACTGAGGGCTGGGGTGGCCCCCACGTCCTCAGTGAGGGAGGCATTCACATTATGGTTTCCTCCAGCTCTGCCCAGTGCTGTGCTGTTCCATGAGACAGTGGATATGCAAGTGCAGAGTACTTGCCCCCCCAAACCCTTGTGTCCCAGGCTGGCTCGGAGGACAGAGTACAGAGCATGTGACCTTGACATGCGAGGTGAGGCCCTGCACTTTCATGGGCCTTGTGGTGCGTTGCGGAGCATCAGGGTTGCTGGGAAGGTTGCTGAGTGGACTGTTTCTGGACTGTTCTGTCCGTTGTTGATCCTGTAATGAAATGCAGCTCTAGTTTAGGTGCCAGTTAGTAGCTGGCTCCTGAGTAGATTTGTTGGCCAGAAAAACAAACGAGCAAAAACAAAAATGAAACCTCAGGAATTAGTTCATTATTCTGGTAGTTCATTGGCTATAATTTGAACAGTTGTGAAG
This sequence comes from Thryonomys swinderianus, assembly GCA_004025085.1. Taxonomy (NCBI): domain Eukaryota; kingdom Metazoa; phylum Chordata; class Mammalia; order Rodentia; family Thryonomyidae; genus Thryonomys; species Thryonomys swinderianus. The sequence goes on from PVIC010001955.1 coordinate 31,944, forward strand.
TAAGTTCTAACGTTGTTTGTGATACCGTATCTTCACTAATGAACTACTTCCATGTGTATTTTTATTATATATGTAGAGAGACATACATGTGTGTTACATATACAGGCAATTTTTTGTACATACATATGTACCACTTGGTGCATGGAACCAAGTTAGCGCTTTGCCCTGAGCTACGCTGCAGGCCCAGGATGCACAGCTATGCTTGTTAATAAGGAGTGAGTGCATATGTGTGTGAGTGTTTCTAACCCCGTGGGGCCCTGAGAACAGAGCGAGCAGAGCCTTGTTGCGCCTTGGAGAAGCAGTGAGAGAGCTGTCATGACAGTGGGTGCTGGTTCAGCATGCTCGGCTCCTGGCTGGAGCAGAATACATGGATTGCAGCTTAGATGCATGTTTACCTTGGCTCCCGGTTTCGGAGGAGTCCGTGCACCTTCAACTGCGCTGTTCCCTCCAGGGACTGCAGCTCCTCCGTGGAAGGGAGGACGAGAAGGTGCAGACCTCATGGCAGCCAGGGTGGGGTGGGGCGAGTCACCTCCCAGACACCCCAGCACCCTCTGCTGAGCTGCCTCCTCTTTGTTTTGTGCCTCCCGCTGGGGCCACCAGACTGCATATGCATGATGGGTCAGTGCCGTAGCAGGTGGGGGCCTGGCATGGCACCCCCGAAGGTCCCCATCTGAGCCAGCCTGGACATAAGGGTTTTGGGGGCATGTTAGATTCAAATCACATATTTACACGTACCTTCCTAAAAGACCAGCATCGAAACAGTCTTTTGTTTTTGTAAATGTTTGGCTGTCATTATTTTGTTTCCTGGAGCCTTTTCCAAAGGAAATGTTTTCTCACAAATTAGGAATGAGAGAACAAGCTCCACTTTATATCCTGAAGGGAAATGGAGCATGAGAGCCAAACTGAAGCCACTGCTCTGTGGACAACGCTGGGCCACGAGGAAACTCTGGGCTGGAAGGGGTGCAGGTAGAGCCTGGCCCAGCCTGGACATATGGCCCCGGCTGCTTGGTGGGAAAGGAGCAGGCAGGGGGAGTGAACTCACTGTTGACCCGTTTTCCTTCACGTGAATGTAGCTCTTAGCAAGGGGAAATTGCAAAAAAGGTTTCCTCAGTCAGAATATGAAAGATAGAAAATAACAGGCTAAGAACTGTTCGAGGCAGCATAGTGTGGCTGAGCTATCCTAGAAATGCTTGGACTCCCACGCAGTGTGCGTGCTCTGGGCTCCCACGCCCTGTACGTGCCCCGGGCTCCCCTGCGCAGTGCGGGCCCTGGACTCCCACGCGTTGTGCATGCTCTGGGCTCCCGTGTGCTGTGTGGACTCTGGGCTCTCACGCCCTGTGTGTGCCCTGGGCTTCCATGCAACTTGAAAGATGTTTCTGTTCATTAAGAAGTTTACAAACTATTTTGATAATCTCAAGGGACGTGTATAATGTTCACTCTAAATGGACTTTTCAAATTTTTTTTTTTTTTTTTTTTAGGCAGGGTCTTGCTTTGTAGCTCAGGCTGGCCTTGAGCTCACTATGTAGCCCAAGCAAGCCTTGAACTCAGCAATCCTCCTGTCTCTGCCTTCTGAGTGCTGGGATTACTGGTGTGAGCCATCACGCCTGGCACTGTGGTATGTGGTACTGATTGCTGTTGGGTGTGAGTCACCGTGTCCATTATTTTTTTTATTTTTTTTGCTTTTTGAGACAGGGTCTCACATTGTAGTTCAGGCTGGCCCTGAGCTCACTATGGTGCCCAGGCAAGCCGCCGCGAACTCAGCAATCCTCCTGTCTCTGCCTCCCGAGTGCTAGGATTACAGGCGTGAGCCACCACGTCCGGCATTGTGGTATGTGGTGTTGATTGTTGGTGGGCGTGTCTCCACGCCCAGCATTATATGTAGTTACCGGGGATCGAACTCAGGTCCTTGCGCTTGCGAGGCAGGCACCGGAACCACTGAGCTAACCCTCCGGCCCCACCATGTCCATTATTGTTGTATGTGGTTACTGGGGATCAAACCAGGAATCCTGTGCTTGGTAGGCAGGCGCCAGAACCACTGAGCTAAATCTCCGGCCTTGAATTGTATATTTAAAAAAATACTTCTACATAATTTCCCATATTTATACCAAAAATTGATAATTTCCAGTGTAAAATATAAGATGAATTATCCCAGCATATATTAAAAATGTTTAAAAATCCCCTCTGATGCAAGAAAAACAAGTACTCAGCAGAAGGTTCACAGGTTATTTTCTTTGAGAAGCAAATCAGATAAAATAGTTACAGATACCTATAGTTTCAGCACAAATATAGGCAGGAGGGCAAGATGTTGAACAGCTTCTGCTGGATTAGGTTGGTAATTTTCATGGATTCCAGACATCTACATAAAGTAAGAGGAGAGGGAGAAAGAGAGAGACACAGATGGGCAGGGATACTTAGTTTCAGTTTGAGCTTGAAGTAAGGGGTTTAGCATTTTGACTAATGCTTGATTTTGACATAGTAACACTTTAACTGTCTAATGAACTACAGCTGTCTTGTGCATGCCTCTTTTTAAAATACTACTAAAATGTAGAAGTTTCTTCAAAGAAATCAGCTACTTTAAAAAAAGCAAAAACTTTTCAAATCTTTTCTTTTTCTCTTAGTTCTGTTTTGCATGGTAGAAAAATGAGAAAAAGCAAGGTGTCTATATACCTGTACACAAAAGGGGCTTTGAGGTGTTGGGTTCTTGGATGGAAACCTACTAGGCTACTTTAAAAACATGGGTAGCATAATTTGCATATTACCTCTTTGTCTTTTTTTTTTTTTTTTTGAGACGGGGTCTCGCTTTGTAGTTCAGGCTGGCCCTGAGCTTACTATGGAGCCTAGGCAAGCCTTGAACCTAGCATTCCTCCTGCCTCTGCCTCCCGAGTGCTAGGATGACAGGCCTGAGCCACCACACCTGGCTGCCTCTTTGTCTTTTGAATTGTGAGCTGTGTACTTAGGTATCATTGTGTTGGTGGCAGTAACAATCATAGATGGTACCAGATACCAAACAGTAGGCCAAAATTTATTTAGATTATCCTATTTAATTTTGACCATGACACTATAAAAGGGGAATGATATGATAAGCTAAGAAACTGCAGTATCGCAAGGTTGAATAGCTCAGTCTGAAGCTATAGGTGGAAATAGTTGAGCAGGGAGATGGATGAATTTGCTCTCAGCTACGTGCCTGCGGTGCTTTGCTTTCTCATGCAGAAATGATCGGGCCGAAGCATGTGAATTAGCATGTAAAATAGGATGAGTTTACTTGGAAGGGAAACTGACTGGAAGGTATTGCTGACAAGTCTAGAGTTTGTCTGGACCAGAACTTTCAAAGGCGAGACGTGCAGGCCAGTGTCTCTCTAGATGAAGGAATGCATATTTAAACTCTTCCTTCTGAGGTGTTATTTCACTTGCAAATATGAACCTTAAAGGAATAAATATTTTCTTTCCAGAATAATACATGTGAAAAAAAATCTTCAAAGCATAATCAGAAAATGAATATCAAAGAGGCTTATTTTAGAATGTAATCCCCTGAGAGAGGCACGGTTGGTCGGGAAAGACTGGGAGGGTCTTGTTCTGCAGCGGAGCAGCGGGGCTTTGCGGGGTCCCGAGGACGAGTGAGTGCGGGTGGAGAAGCCACAGCCGCCGGCCTGAGGTCACGGCTCAGAGCAGACAAGAATAGCGCCGCGCCCGCGCTGAGAATTGCTCTGCCTTCCCGTGCTGCTCGGGCGTTATTTTTAGCGCTCTCGCCGTGGCGGCTTCCTTGCCTGCTGGCGGCCCCTTCTCTCTCGTCTCCTCCCCCTCGCAGGAGCCAGGGGCTCCCGGCCAGCAGCCACCCAGGTGCAACTTGCGTGTGGTTTTCTCCCTTCTGTTAACAGCATTCACTTTACCCCGAGGCGCGGCCAATCAGAACGAGCGGTGCTGGCTCCATAGTGAGGCAGGAGGATAGAAACATTCAAGAAAGGGATTCGACAAGCTGCCGTGATGAGTCGGTTCATAAGAAAAGGACGAGAAGGTGCTCGCTTCGGCAGCACATATACTAAAAAAATGAAAAGGAAGAGAAGGCCTGCTCTTAGGGCTTCCGTGACGGAGCACGGCTGATGTCACAGCATCCCCAGACATAAAAACGTAGCATTGTTTGTGTGTGAGAAAGGCGAAATGCATTTTCTCTTATTAACATCGTGTGTGTGTGTCTGAAGAAATTAGAGGAAGCACGGTCTCGAGATTCGTCAGAGCGTGCTGTTCACCAGGAGAAGGGAGTTAGAGCGGTCTGACGGGGCTGCGGAGAATCATAGTTTCACACACACAGGGGTATAGAACCCGGGAAGTGGGGTGAGAGGAGGGACGGCGGAGCGCAGCTTCCTCCGGGGTGCCGGGACGGCCTGTTCCCTGCAAGTCAGGCCGCAGAGCCTCACGCTGGACTCTCCGGAGAGTGTTCCCAGTGGCTGGTGCCGACGGCCCACCTGGAGACTGTGTAACGGGCCGGGCGCTGGTTTTAAAACTCAGTCTCCCTGGATTTCGTGGTTGGTAGCTAAGGCCGAGACCCACTGATGTGGAGCCCCAGCTGCCGTTGGTTCTGCCTGGCTGTTCCCCAAACCCTGCGGCCATCACTGGGCTTCCTCACAGCTCAGTTTCCTGTACAGAGAGGTGAGGAGGGGAAATGGCACCTTTTTAAAAAAGTGAACTTTGTACATTCAGAAGTGTCTATATCCAATGATCTGTGGATTGAATAATTGCTGGAAGTAGGATTTTAAATGTACTGGCATTCATCACAGTAGGGTGTCACAAGATGGCCGTCGCACATAAGGTAGCAGGGACTCGGGACTGCTGGATGCCGGCGTGGAGGGCACCAGAGGACGGCTCAGAGCCCTGACGTGGTGCCTTCTCCTGGAGCCTGTGCTGCTCAAGACCGCTCCTGTCCCAGGCTGGGCCCTGGCGGCAGCGTGCAGGCCTGGGAGCGGAGGCGGAGTGTCTGTGTCCGGCCGTGGCCGTTTGGCTCCCCAGAGGGCGCAGCACCTGCGGAGCCGCAGGTCGTCGCTGCACTCACCGCACCCCAGCTTTGCCCTGTAGATTCAGCCTCCCGGGCCCTCTCTTGGCAGCTCTGCAGTCCTTGCCTGTTCCCTACAGACCTATATTCTTCATTGTCTTGGGACTGTCTTTAATTAGGTGACACCCTATGTTTACATCTGTTTGGTACCTCGAGGTGATGTTTATCTACAACAGGTAGCTTTTCGTTGGACCATGCAGAATTAATAGGATATATGTGCAAGTATAATTGAATTTTCCAGCTTGAGTTCGAAGTAGGAGAGTAGTAAATGAAGGTAAATAACTTGGTTAGGATAAGAATCATGGTGACATCGAGTTCAGCACTCCCCTCCCACATGCCCTTTGTGCTAAGAGCATTATTTAGTCTTATGTTCCCAGCTTCCCTCTGGCATTTACTACCTTTCCTCAGTGGAGAGAGAGTCTCTAGGAGGTAGCGAAGCCAACCTTGTGGGGTTCTCCAGTGGGTATGTGACCCAGTCCTGAGGCTGTGCTGCCCTCGGGCCCTGCTTCCTTCTCTCTCTTGTGCTGCCTGGGGAGACGGAGGGCAGGCATGGATGGAGCCAGAGCTCAGAGAGCCCGTCCACTGCATCCCAGAGGGGTGGGGGCTGGTGGAAGGCTGCGTGGGTGGAATGTCTTGGGATTAACTCCTGCACTGAATCTGGAAGAAAGTATAAAATATGACAGTTCCGTAAAATACTTTTTCTTCAAAAACTGAGTCGAGCGTCAGGTGCACGGATCTGGGAGAGTCATCTGCTCCCGCTGCCTCCAGCGGCGGGAGGAGCCTGCATTTGCACTGTCTCTTGTCTTCTGTTTCCTGCCTGCTTTCTTTGGGGTTGGATGTTTGGCTTCGTACCTGTTCCTCATAGCCAGCCCTATGGCAGGGTGAGGGCCGAGCTCTGAGTGTCCCTGGTGTTTTCCATTATTCCCAGTCCTTTCCACTTTTTCTTTTTTTTTTAATCAGTGATAGGATCTCCCTAAGTAGCTGAGTTGCCCACAATCTGCTTGTACTTGCAGCCCTCCTGCCTCAGCCTCCCACACTGCTGAGATTACGGGCGTGTGGTACTACACCTGGCTCCGCGCCCTCCTGTTACCAGGCTGTACCCCCGTCTGAATGTCCTTGGTCTCCAGAGAAGCAGAGGAGAGAGCTGTGAAGTTGGTTCTGAGGAATCCCCATAAATGCTAAGAGAATGAGATGTTACCTTAGACTGGAGACACAAATGGTCACTTGCATTATCATGATGGGAGCTGTTTTTTATCTGTGCATCGCTGTTATAGTTACTAATAAATTATTCATGAATTTCAAATAACATTTTCATTAAGGTGAATTTTCCTCCCTATTTTTATTTTTGAAAGCATTCTCTTTTTCAGTTAGTCCATGTTAGGTACACAGAAGAGTGGGCTCACTGACGAACTTTAATGACTCTGACATTCGCTGATAATCTGCACCCGCACCCTCCCTTCTCGCTCTCTCCCTTCTTTGTCAACGTGTCTTTCTGCTCTTCTAGTCTCACATAAGACAAAACAGTCTTTCTGAGTCCAGTTTATTTTGCTTGATGTGATCTCCATTTCCACCATTTTCCTGCTAATGGCTCCATCTCCTTCTTCCTTCGTGTTCGTTCATTTTTTGTTAAAGATCAGTGTTCATGGTGTTCAGGGATCAGTGTTATTTTCTAAAGTCAAATATTGGTGTCACAACTCAGAGGAATGTTTAAACATTTTAGCAGGCATTGCTTTTATTTTTTATGGCCAAAGTACAGATCATAAAGAAAATTCAACTGAGGATTGAATAGCAGTCATCGTGCCAGTTGGAGATATGGAAATGATACTTACAGAAGTATGGGATGCTAGGACATTACGCCAGTTTGGTGCTGTCACGGGCTGGTCTGGAAACCCCGGCTCCTGTGAGGTCTGTGGTGCGGCTGTCAGCTCTTTTTCCTGTTGCCCCTGAATCTCCGGTGTGTTTCTTCACTCCAGCAAAGTGAGCTGTCGCCGTCTGTGCCCAGCAGTGTGCTCGGCAGGGGCAGCGCGGGTTCCACAGTGAGCAGGTTGCCAGGAGGGGCAGCGGGCAGCGCAGTGGGCAGGGCAGCCTGTGCCGAGCGGCTCCGCTGGGCGGGACCTGCAGTGCGCTGAGCTCCTGCACTCACCCACTTGTCCTGTGTGCCCTGGACCCTTTCCCTGTCAGCACGGTTCTCACACGTGCGTGCCGACCTCGAAGTTACTAAAGCACGTGCTGATTCATCGTGATGATAGTTTATTCTTGGTAGGAGTGATCTGGATGAAGTTGAATATGGAGACTCTAAGATTAGCAAAGTGATGATACAAAAAAAGAAAACCTTCTAAGACTGAAATAGATAAGGAATAACCCCCAAAATAAATATCAAATTTGTGATTTCTGAACCAGAGCTTCTAAGAAATGTGAACTCCTTTCCTTTTTGTGTATAGCAAAGGAATCCAAAGCACGTATCTGGAGACAGAAGGACATGGGTATGAGTCTTGGAGACGGGTGGAGGATGTTGCCCAGCAGATGCCCCTCGAATTCACGTCCCCACGCTGGCGCAGAGGCCAACCGAGGCATGGGCTCGTGCTGTGCAAGTCAGAGGGAAGCGCTGGTGGTGCACATGGGGCTCTTCTCATTTTTATTGGTGAGCCGTGGCACAAGTTGCTGGACTTTGTCCTTCATTTTCTATTTGTCCATCCATCCATCTGTCATCTGGGGGGGCAGGGATGTTCTGGTGCCTCCATATAATAGAATTTTAGGGAATTAGTAGCTTTGGTAATCTGAGTCTGTTTGTACACATTTAATTTATCTTGACATCTTAATTTAGACACCTGTTTTAAAACTGATTTTAAGTCTTTTTAAAACTATTCTGCTACACTTTGAGTACGTTTAATACATGCATTTAGGAAGAAAACATGTTCACAGGGCCGTGGTTTCCATCATTGCTGTCCTCTTGGGTTCTCCTCGTCGCTCAGATATCGAAAGCACTTGTGTCTTTCAGAACTTACAATGTTTTATGTCCAGAAACTCTAAGGGCAGGGACTTTGAGTGATCATTTAGATAATTTAAGGGATGGTAAAGAGCCCATAACTATCTTCAGTGAACATTTACTTCAGTGAACTCTGCTCTTCAACCAGCAGGATTTGCTTTGGTCAGGTTTGAAAAGCTCCCTCTTGCGAGGGCAGCTCTGACCCAGCTGAGTCAGGAGGATGGCGTGTGGGAGCCTGGCTGCTTCCCTCAGTCCCCGCCCGGCCCTAAGTAAATATAGATTCACGCTGAGCGGCAGCAACAAATGCTGAAACCCAATGCCGAGTCTGCCTTGCTCGGGGCTGTATTGGCAGATCGCTGCCTCCTGGACCCCTGACCCAGCACATACCTTCCCTGCCGGCCGAGGGTGCCCAGGGTGCGGGCCTGGCCTCTCGGCTGCTGTGCCCTGCTGGTGAGATTACTGCGTTGACTGCTCTCCTGAAATCCTGAGCTGGTTTTAAGAGGCACCAAATGCGGCTAAGTGTGGCTTCCTGTAAAATTCTGTCATGTGCATAAAAGGGAGACTTAGGAGGTCGTTGAGCTTCATTTCAGTCTGGAGGTGCACAAGGCTTAGAGAGTCCAGCTGGTTCCACTTAGCCTGTCTGCGGTCAGGGCTCTTCTAGAGGTGACTGTCCAGGATGGTGAGGGCCTGGGCAGCCCCGGTTCTGTAGGATCCTGTGAACCGAAGCCGCCTCTCCTGACCCCGCCCCCCAGGGCTGAGATGCAGCCTCTGTGTCCTCAGCTCAGCCTCGAGGTCCCTTAGGGCCAGGGCCTCCTCAGCCGCACCGCCTTGGCCGCAGCTTCGAGTTCTCACGTAGGCCCGTCCCAGAGCTGGGCTCCTTGGTGTGTACACGCCCCTGGGTGCTCTTGTTTGGCTGTGGGTTGAGTTGGAAGGACCCGAGGAGGGAAGGCGGGTGACGAGAGGTGAAAATAGTTCTGAGTTAGGGCGCTAGACTTTATCCTTTCACATTTATTAAAACTATTTCACTCTCATATTTAATTTATTTTCTCATATAACTTGAGAATTGACTTTGTTACTATATCTGCTCAGGGAATGTGGTTGGATTTGGGTAATATTGGAAACTCAGAAAGTTTTAAAATCCACAAATCCTGGAAAATACTTTTCTGTTTTTTTGAGATCGTTTCCTCTCTTCTGCAAGGTAAGGGAGCGATGAACCCCGGCAGCCGAAGGAGCCCAAGGAGACGGGACGGCCCCACCTCCTGCCCCAGCCTCCTGCAGCCGGGCGGTGATTTCAGTGTGAGACAGCCCACCTGGCACAGGTGCCACAGGTTCGCACTCTGGTGTAGTGATGTCCTGGCCAGCGCCCCTCTGGGTTTTGTGTGGCACAGATGTGTCCCCGGGGCTTGCTCTGTCATTTTGCTGCCCCGAGTCAAACTGTGATGATGTCATACAAGGAGAGTCACCAAGAAAGAGAGCGAGTTATAGGAAAACAGCGCTTGAAAGTCTACCTTCCTTTGGAGGATTCAGAGCCAAGCCACAGGGAATGCTGTCAGATGTGCATGGACTGCACGGGCCTCCCTCCCATCAGGAGCATCCCAGCTACGCGATGGCGGGCGTGTGGCTCCTCTAATCCAGCGGCCAGGATCTTTCTCTGACCGTCATTTCAGGTGCTAACCGGGCCCTTGACCTCAGTATCCCTGGGAGGAGTTCACCTGACACCCTCGCGGTCTGCCACCGCCCTCTCTGTGGGCCCTTTCCTGGGCATCTCCTCTGTCTTTTACCGGTGCTGATAGTGGGAGACCTGCAGGAATCGTGAGTTTAAAAACTTAGAACCCACTCAGTGACTCCCCTTCGGTGCTTTTTCATGCTCTTCCCATTCCCATTGACATCCCCCCATATTTTCCTCGGGGCACTTTCTTTCCCTATGCCGGGATCAGGATGGCCACATTGTAACTTCCTTGTGCCATTTCCTTATCATAAAAGATAATTTGGGGCCAGAGATTTAGCTCGGTGGTTCTGGCGCCCTGCCTCGTAAGCGCAAGGTCCTGAGTTCGATCCCGGTAATCATATACAATGTTGGGTGTGGTGACTCACGCCCACCAGCCATCAATACCACGTACCACAGTGCTGGGTGTGGTGGCTCAGGCCTGTCATCCCAGCACTCGGGAGGCAGAGACAGGAGGATTGCTGAGTTTGAGGCTTGCCTGGGCTACATAGTGAGCTCAGGGCCAGCCTGAACTACAAAGCGAGACCCTGTCTCAAAAAAAAAAAAAAGCATATAAAACACATAATGCGGTTACACTGGAACCAGGTACACTTTTATATACACTCTCCATGCTGGATTATGGTATTTTTTCTATCTTTTTTTTCTTTTATCTGTCCTTCATATTGCATTTTGTATGTATTGAGCTTCTCATAGAAGAGAAACCACATGACATTTACACTGTGTGATTTACTTTGTTTGACATCAGGCTGTCGAGGTGCATCTGTCTCCCTGTAGCTGACTTAAACTTGACCTTCTTGATGGCAGAGTCGTACTCCAGACTACGAAGACCATGTTTGCTTTCTCTGCTGAGTCCTGTGCAGACAGAAACTAACCACTTGTCCACCCACTCAAAATTACAACTCTGCATCCATTTTCCTGATTTGTCTTCAGCACTTACATATATCTAACCCTATATAATTTACTTATCTGTAACATTTTCTGTCTTCTCCAGTGAAATGAGTGTTTTTCTTGGGCCGCGATGTTTGGCCTTCTTACTTGCTGCTGTGAGCTGGTCACTAGGGAGGCTGTGGGGCAAGGGGATGAGAGGAGGGATGAGTACCTCACTTATCCTTTTATTTCCAGTTACCAGCACAGCAGCTGGCATACAGTAGGTGTTTTTAAAAAAAGCCAGCTGTGTAAAATGTCGAGTGATGTTATAGTTCTCATCAAAGAAACACAAAATCTTTCTTGTGCTTGTGTGTGTACATTTTTACTGGTCTCTACATTTTAAAATTAATTGTTAACTTTTCTCACTACTAGTGGGCTTTTAATTGACACATTTGTGCTCTTAGGAAATACGTGAAATGTTTTGATTCTCGTATAAAGTTGATAACGATGGGGTCGAGGGAGTTCGCACACACTTCCTCTCAGTTTACATTTCTCCATGGTGAATGCCTTCAGAAGCCTCTGCTCTGCCTGTGTGAGGAGCATAGTGCTTTGTTGGTCACTGCTTTTCCAGCTGAGCCATGGAACACAGGAGCTGCAGGATCAGCGGGTTGGAGGAGCGATCTCAGGCAGGCTGGCTTTAGAGTAAATTTATGTGTTTTCGTCTGTGTTTGAAAGGCGAGCCCAGTGCAGGACCTCACGCTACACTGGCCTGCTGTGCTGGCCCTCCACCCCCAAACGCCGCTGTGCAGGAGTGGAGCCCCAGCCTGGGGTCTTGGTGGACGTGAGCTTCGCCTGCTCCTGTTCTTCGGTTACGTCCTTGTCTTGTCTGGGGTGCGTCTTGTTGCTCCTCTCACTGGTTCCCCAGACCCACTAAGAACAGATGCCAGGACCTCTGTGTAGCTCACAGCAGTGAGAACTACCCGGAAATATCAGTGTGAATTCACTGTCACAGTTCTGTGAGTTTTGCTCTCTGAAGGCAAGACAGTCGGTCAAAATATCCGGATGTCATTTTCACATTTAACCACTTGTAAAATAACCAACCAAACAAACAGAAACTAGGGCCCAGCCTTCTTTGATTGGGAAGCATATGTGATTTGTCGGATAGAAATCAATCGATAAGCACAACATGGGTGCTCCCTTCCAGCTCTCATGTGAGAAGAAGAGAGTCCTGATGCTGGAGAGACACAGACCAGAGAGCTGAGATCGTGCCTGTGTCTCCACCAAGGAAACGTCCTGGTGGACCCGCATAGCTTTTGGGATTCTAGTGTATTTTGATTCCTTTACTTCTTTCCATTTCTATCTAGCTGAGCAAATAACAAGACAGAGCATTAGTGCTGTGTTCTCAGGTACTGGAAATGGAAAATAACCTAGCAGGACATATGAGGAGCAGTTTTTAATAAAGTTACTTCTCTCAATCATCTGAGTCTCACAGAAATAAGAGTTCATCTAGGTATTTTCATGGCACCTTCCATTGTTGGACCTTGACAGGGTGTTTTATGGCCTCATAAATGAGGTTTGACCCCCAGCATAAGCAAACATTTATGAATTTTAGGAAGCATTATTAAACACAATGGCAATGCTGTTAAATGTGTGCTTTGGATTTGGACATTATCCTCACTAATCTAGCATCTATTGTAAATTTCATATGTGGAAGGATACTTAAGATCCCTTTTTAAAATGGGATGGGATAGGATGTGATTGGAGTTGCAGCTGTGAATGCTTTAAAGTTTTGAGGGTGATAAAGCTTTCAAGAGCTCCATTGCAGATAAACCTGTCTGTGCTGGTGTTGGTTGTTGATGTAAGGAAGGAAGGGAGGGAGGGAGGAAAAGAAAGAAGGAAAGAAATAGGAAGAAAGGAAGGCAGAAGGAAAGAAGGAAGGAAAAAGGGAAGGAAGGAAGGAAAGCAGCAGGTGGGCAGGTGTGGGCCTCCTTGGGGAAGGGCTGACAGTGGCCCTGCCTTTACTGGCCATTGTAGTAAGAGCATTTCAGGATCTGGAGACCCCGGGCATGCAGGCATTGGAAATGATGTGAGTTTTCCAAAGAAGTACCCTAAGTGTAATAATTAATAATTAAACTGGTTATTTGCAGCAACATTATCTATAATAACTTGCCACCCATTCATGCTGTATACATTAAGAGTATGCATTTATGTAGAGTATCAATCTAATTGCTCAGATACTGTTATTTTTTCCAGGTTGTTGAAAAACCAAACTATCATAGCATATTTTTTTTACAATAAATGACAGCCAGTTCCACATTGACATGTTTGGAGTCTTACAATGGTGTAGGACTATTTGATCTTGCTCTTGGAGCCTGTGCTGTGTATTGGCCACGTGCTGACCCCTGGTGTCTGTCTTTAGTGCCAGAAGCCTATGGGTCATAGGTTAAAAGGTGATTGGAAGCTGTAGCTACTTTCTTCCTTTGCCATGGTGTATGAATGTGTCTCAGGAGTTGGACATTTTGCACTTCCTCAGGATGTGCATGTGCACTGATGCTCAGCTTTATTGGGGTGCAGCCCAAGGGGAGGTTGTGGCCCCAGTGGGAGGAGGCAGAGGTGGTGGGAAGCGCCTTGGTGCTGGTGGGACTGTTTGTAAACCTGTCGAATGCACTGACGATGGTTAAACAGTCATTTTGTACTCACTGGGGTCCAGAAAACACTGTAAAATCCCAAGAGTGAATATTCATGTCATGAACCAAAAATATTTTAAAATCCCTGAAGAGTTTCAGTTCAGTTATTTCTTTTTTTTTCTTTGAGACAGGGTCTCACTTTGTTGTTCAGGCTGGCTCTGAGCTCACTATGTAGCCTAGGCAAGATTCGAACTCAGTAATCCTCCTGTCTCTGCCTCCCGAGTGCTGGGATTACAGGTGTGAGCCACCACGCCCGGCACTGTGGTATGTGGTATTGATTGTTGGTGGGTGTGAGTCTCCACGCCCAGCATTGTATGTGGTTTCCAGGGATCAAACTCAGGACCTTGCACTTGCCAGGCAGGTGCCAGAACCACTGAACTAACCCTTTGGCCCTCAGTTATTTCTAATGTGTTTACAACTCAGCCTAAATATCGATAGCAGTATTTAGTTAATGTTAGGAAGAAAGGCTCAAATGTAGGCCACAGAAACGTGCCTTGTCTCGGTGACATCTTCCTATGTGTTCCAGAAGTGTGTAAGTGAATGTGTCAGAGAACAAGTGATCTCTTCTATTACAAGGTCACACGTCCCTGGAGAGGGGAGTGAAGCCCATTCACGGCGGAGCTGCACCCACCTGCGGACACCAGGCTCTTGTGCCCCTTTTGGCCTCTTGAGCAGCACTGGAAACGTTTCCAGGCAGCAGGCAGAGGGTGGGGAGGTGGAAGGGGAATCTTGTGAAGAACCTCCTTTCTCTGCAGAGCTCAGGAAGCCGGGTCTATTCCCCTCCAGGCTCCTGCCTTCCTCCAGCAGCAGAGTTCCTCCCTCGGAGACAGCCTGGAACAAGGGCAGAGGGGAGGCCAGGCCGCTCCGGCAGGGGCTGAGGCTGAGCGAGGCTTCCTGGAGTATGGGAGGCGGCTGAAGATCCCCTCCTCCGATTCCTGTCCAGCACCACCACCAACCACGGAGCTTAACTTCACTGCCTCACGGGTGCTTCAGGAGGTTGGAGCCATTCGTGGCGGAGAAGGTGTCTCTTCAGGTTGTTACACAGGCACTAAGGGCGCAGGTGTACGTCAGTACCTTCTGTGATTTAAGTGCCATGTGCATGCATTAAGTGATTCTACATCATCCCAGAAGTTTCCCCTGTGCAAGAACGTGAAGGAAAAATAATTCCACCTCTGCTATTTTTGGCAAGGAATTGTACTCTGTTGATTTCTCCCTTAACCTCTGCCTTTAGGCTGTGTAGGAGTTTCTTTTCCAGTCACTTTTCTTTGCCATTTACACACAAGGCAAACAAATGAGCCTGGTAGGTCTAGTATCTGTGGCATTTGAATGAAGTGTTTATTTTGTTAAGAAAAATAAACAAAACAGGGCATGGTGGTGCAGGCTAACAATCCTAGCACTCTTGAGAGGCTGAGGCAGGAGGATTACAGTTTGAGTCCAGTCTGGGCAATTTAGCAAGATATTGTTTAAAAAATAATTTTAGAAGATTTTTAAAAAAAATGTCTATTCGGCTCGCACTTGTCATCCTAGCACTTGGGAGGCAGAGACAGGAGGATTGCTGAGTTCAAAGCTTGCCTGAGCTCCATAGTGAGCTCAGGGCCAGCTGGAACTACAAAGCGAGACCCTGTCTCAAAAAAAAAAAATGTCTACTCAGGTTAGTGGGAAGTTTCTCAATTCAGAGGGAAGCAGGGAGGAAAAAAGTGCAGAAGGAGAAGCAGAAGAGGGAGGGAGAGAAGGAAAATAATACTGTTCTTAGATGAAAGGCTTTTCTCCTTTTTCTTCCTCTTCTTCATTTACCATCAGTACTTTGAATTTTCTTTTTATTTCAAAATCTGCTCTGGCCCAGTAGTTGTGTGCTGAGCTGCTGTATCTGCTGACTCCGGCGGCTGCCGGCAGCAGCGTCTGGCTCTGGGGGCCAAAGCCGGAAACGTGCTTGGTGAGGTCTTCCTGCTTGGGCTGCCCACCTGGGGGCCAAGTTTTCTGCAGGTGGGCAGTGGAGCATTCTTCGTACTGAGCCGTCACCTCCAGGTGCAGTCACCTTTGGCTGGGCCTCACCAGCAAGTCTTTGGAGAAGCAGTTCAGCCTCAGCAGCCAAACTAAAGCCAAGACGGGCTGGAACCCCAAGAGTCATAGCTCCAGTTCTGTAGGGTTGCAGTCACATTACAGTAGGTAGGTGCAGGGTCACGGGAGGATCTTCCTGTGACCTTCCCCTGACTACACGTGGTGTCCACTGCCAGGCCTGCCGGCAATTGGACAGCACCTGAGTCAGGGGGGTGAGGATGAAGAAAACACAAGACAGACAAAGACATAAAGATGGGATCGGGAGGAACTCTCAGTCAGTACCAAGCAGGCACCATGTTTATTGATCAGGCTATATTTATACTGATTTAGAAGGGTAACATGACATCAATAATGGTTACTATGATCTTATACATTTATCATTTGGTTGGTAGAAACAAAAAACAGGTAGTCAAGAAATCAGTACATTTCCTAGAAACTAGAACAGAAACAAATGGTAACTATAAACATGATGATCGTAAGACTGGAATCAATTTCTCAAAATGTCAAACTACAGTTCTCTTAAATCTTTTCCCTAACTGTAACTTCCTTGTACTACTTTCTATTAATGCTTAACTTTTAATAGAGTAAGACCAGAAGAATAAGTACATCCATCATATAGTTAATTAATTCTGCTAACTCTATGGAAACACTGTTCTAAACTACACAGAAACTGGAAGAGAAATAACACGTTGCTAACTTGAGAGACAATGGCCAGCGGGCCCAGCACAGGAATAGGGCAATTTTCCTGGAGCCAGGACATGTTTTCTGGCGGTACCCAGGGCAGCTGCTTGTTAGAACAGATCCTCTGGTATATTCGGGGCACCACCATAAAGTGCCGACCACTGACTCAAAAGTTATCCCCCCAAACCCCAGTCATAAATGCCTGGTCCAATTACACCATGCTGAGCTGCTTCTCACAGTCCACACTTTCCACACACGGGTATTTTCTTGCTGCTGCTTTGGCTTATTTATTCTAAATAGTCACTTAGTTTTTCAAATATGTAAAAGTTTGGTCTTCTCCGTGCTGTATAGATAGGTAGATAGGTATAAAATAAATAGGCGCTGTATGAATATTTACAAACATCAGCATTGAGCATTTTAAGTTTCATGACAGCAGTATAATAAAATAGGAATCTTGCACAAATGTGTTGGTAAATACACAGTACTAACCAGGACACTTGATGAAGTAGAGGCCAGGCCAGGTCCATGGAGGGCAGGCGTAGTGTGGCCGTGCCGGGCTGGGCCGGGCCGGGCAGGGGGGAGCAGGAAAGCCAGCGGCTAAGCTGACCGCAGCAGAGTCCTGCAGGGCCTCGTGGACTGCAGGCCTTTTTCGGATGTGCTGGCCGTGATTTACTTCCCGGACGAACAGCAGAGACATGGTCCATTTGTATTGGGATTCCTGAGTACATGCTTTCTGCCCCTAGCTTTAAATAGCACCGTTCTGTGATCCTCCTTTTTTCTTTTTTTGGTAACTCTTAAAGCCCATCTCTCTTCCCAGTCCTCATATTTCTGCTCCATTTCTCCTGGGTGCTCTGTCTTCCTTAAGAGAGCTGCATGAATAATTGAACGGCCAGGAGGTTTTAGAGCAGCGTGGGCCACAGGCCTTGGGAAAGTTCCGCCTCAGGGCTGGTCTTTCTCCTCTGAAGAACCTCAGCGGCCCTAGAATCTCAGTCAAAGCAGCTTAAGCACAGTTTCTGTACATTTCTCCAGTGGAGAAAAGTCCCCAACATGAATTATGATTTGTTTTTCCATCGGGGCTGTGTTTAAACCCTGATAAATGTATAAATATTTCTAGTGGTAAATTTTACAGCTTGCACTGGCATGTTTAGGTCACCAGCCGAAGCAGGCGCGAGTCCTTTGTGGTGGCGGAAGGGGCAGTGGGCGAGAGCTGGCCTCACCTCGCAGCAGCAGGGCGGGCAGGGCCTCGGGGTGCGCTGTGCAGAGGCTTCATCGCGCCCCTTGTTTCTGGGGTGTGTTTTTGGGTGGAAATGTTCCAAGTTCTGTTTTGGGGACAAATGATAAATATTTATGAACATCAGCCACAAAGTAGATCACATACCCTCTCGTTATCTGAACACGCCACTTAATTAGTCTTGAGCACTGATAATTCACCTTGTCTTTTCAGACGCCGCTGTTAGGCAGTGGAGCGGCCGGGGCCTCACAATGCCTTCTGTGGTGGGGTGGGCCCGCACGCTTCCGCAGACAGCCCCAGACAAATGGGAGGTCATCTTCTGCTTCGAGGGGTCACTTTCCTTTCTTGTCTGGAGGGCCACCTCCTCGCCGGCCCTCCCCGCGCTCCCTGCACGGTGTCTGCATGGGCTGCAGGCCTCTGGGTCCCTTCCTGGTCCCCTCTCCTCTCCATTCTTGAAAGAGCAGGCTAGGGTTGGAAGCGAATGGGATGGTGCTGGCTGGCTGCTGGGGAACATGCTCACGGGCCAGGGGAGGGTCGGGGACCTGGGCGCTCGGGCTGGGCACCCCTGGCACAGCTCTGGACGGCTGCGATGGGTGGCGCCCCTCGGCCTCACTGCCGGTTCTAGACTTTGAGGGGTGAGAAGTGGAGTCTGGCCACCGGAGCACCAGGACATTCCTCGGGGTGGAAGAACTGTTTATTTGGCCCTTTGTTTACACTTTGGGTTTCTCATGTGAGAGGAGCCACGTGACAGACGTTCTGCGGTGTGTCTGCTTGTTTCGCTTCACTGGAAGTAGGGAGACAGGTCGTTCCCAGAGGGGAAGAGGGCCGAGTCGGAGGGTGGGGAGGAGAGGGAACGAAGGGGGGGTGAAAATCTGTCTGTGCACACATAGCTCCATGGGGAGTGTGGACACTGCGGCGCAGGTGTGCACTGCGGACACGAGTACTGTCACTTCTCGGTGCTGTCATGGCCCTCATTAGACTCTTGTGTGTGGCTGAAACTTCGTTTCTGCGACTTTTAGATTTCTTTTAAGGATGCTTTCTCAAGTTAGAGGCCCTGTTTTCCTACCCAGTGTTTTGGTTATTGTTGTTGTTGTTGTACTGGGGATCGAACTCGAGCCCTATGCATCCAAGGTTGGCGCGGCACCACTTGACCTAAGTGCCCAGCCCCTCAGTGTGCCTTTCTAAAGAGTAACCTCTCATATGTGACATACCTAAAACTGTCAGTAGGAAATAGCATTTCTGTGAATATTTTTGTATTTATCTGTACACGTGTGAGTATGACACAGTACTATAGAAAATAAAAACTGCACAGATAAAGACAGGGCAAAGATAAATGCAAATGAGTAGGTGGGGTTGGACCTGAACATAAAAGCCACAGGATGTTACATGACTGTTAAGTACTAGCTGCAGATCTCACTCCCGAGTTTACTATTGGCCAAGAGACTCAGAATCAGTCTGGCATCTAGTTTACATGTAAAAGTAGCATAGGGGCCGCACAGACAAGCTCCACTGTCCTTCCTGGTGTCAGATTTGGAAAGGTTCTTTGCGTGGGTTTTCAATGCATAAGTTATTGAGGGCTCACTCACTCCTTCTTTCTGTAGTAGCTAAGGATAAACTAAGAGTCAAACTTAGTAAGAGAGTTTTTGTAGAGTTCTCAGACATTACCGTCCAGGATCTCTCCTTAGCTGGCCTAGAGTCCCGACTCCACGAAGGTCTCCGAGATAGTTTTCTCTAAACACCTCCTCTGCGTCCAGCGAGAGAACATAATCGCTGTGGGCCTGGAGTGCGGACATCCGGTGCTCAGCAGGGACATGCCTGTGTGCAGTGAGGGGCGCGTGGTGGGTGTGAGCTTAGCCCATGCTGTGTGCTGGGAGCTCGGGAGAGAGGCTTTCCTGCAGAAGCGTGTGTGGCACACTCAGGGCGCCAGGGACTCGCTCTGCACGGTGGCCCTGGATCCTGTGTTCACACAAAAAACGGAAGGGCCAGTTCCCCAGACGTGTAAAGCAGCCAGTGCTGTGGCATGCTTCTGTTCTGTGTTGAGCGCCGGCAGGAAGGAGATGCGGACAGAGCCCAGGCCCGGGAGCGCAGGCGGAGCAGCGACTCCGTGCCTGACTTTGGAATCCTCTCCAGTCACCTTGCCACGAATTTTCCTGTTTTGTGTCATCTTCGGAGATGTGAAGCTCTGAGGTGAACCGGGCTTGGACGCCACACAGCAGCTTTCTGTATCGCGGCCCTGTGACAGCAGCCTCTGACGGTGGGAGTGGAGCGGAGATACTGAGCAGTGGAGTCAGCTATAGTGGAGAGAAGTGGGGTGCGGGTGCAGAGGTGGCACCCCACTCTGTCTTCCCTTCTTGAGGGAGTGAGGAACGTCACCTGAAGCCGCCTCACACATTCTTCACACATGCGTCTCAGTGCAGAAACAAGATCATAACTAATAAGATTGGTGGAAGTGAGACAGAAAGGGTGAGGAGAGAGGGGAAAGGGGCACATCTTTCCCAGAAGGGTGGGCCAGTTCTCCTTTGCATGAGGGGTCAGAACAGATTAGTTCTTTGTGCAGTTCACACAGGAACTCGGAGCCGAGCCCGGGAAAACTGTTCAGACTTACCATTGATAGAATGAGGAGGGAATGAGAAGAAATTCTACTTTTCATTTGTAAAATGTTTCTGACTTTCCATATCCGGTGGTTGTGTGTGTGTTGTGTTTGTATGGTATGTGTGTGTTTGTATGGTATGTGTATGCTGTGTTACATATGTGTATGTTCATGTGCTGTGTATTATGTATGTGTTGTATGTATTTGTATGTGTGGTGTGTTATGCAGATGTGTGTGTGCTGTGTGAGCTGTGTGTTTGTATTGTGTGTGTGTGTGTGTGTGTGTGTGTGTGGAAGGGGCTGGCGGTCGAGCCCAGGTCTGGCATGCTCAAGGCAAGCACTGTGATCCCCCTGAGCTGTGCTGAAGCCGGACGGTGGCCTTTCTCTCCTCGGATTTAGTGAGGGCTTCAGCAGACAAAATAACTTGAGAGTTTGAACAGTTGTTTTTGAGTATTCAGAGAGATTTGGAAGTGCCCTAGGACAATAAAAATACATAAACATACATGGGATTGTGTTTTTAAAAACTCCTCTGAGAGGTTTGGAGAAATGTACATGTTAGGTAAACATGATTTTTGTAAGATGAATGCTTAAAATTTTTCTAGGAGTAATAACGGCATTATGTGTGGATTTGTTAGAGCCTTCAGGGGTTAAAAACTGCCTGGAACTCCTAGCATTCTCTCTTGCATATGAATTACCTTCTGTGGGCTTTTGACCTTTTCTTTGGAAACTCACTAGCCAGGAGTCAAGGGGCTGGACGAGTGAACCTGTGATGTTTAAGTGCACCCAAACTGATGTATAGTGCCATGACACACGTGCGCAAGACTAAGTAAAAACAAGCTAGTACAGGCTGCTAAAATAAGAAAGTGTCATTTCTCTTTCCAGTGCTATTCTCCATCCATGTTTAGAAAAATCAAAGAAAAACTGTTTAACAGGGATAAATATAGTTTTAGTTTAAATTTAGTCTGTAGTACAGAGTTGAGATCTGGCTCAGATACAACTTGTGAATTCTCTCTCTCTCTCTCTCTCTCTCACACACACACACACACACACACACACACACACACACACACTAATAGCAGCAGAAATGCAACTCTAAATGTAGAGAATTCAGCCAGATGTGGGGTAAATGCACCAGCCAGTGGGGAGATGGAAGTCCACAGAGCTCTGTGACCCAGGATGGCTGTAGTTCACTTGGTCACTAAGTAATTTTGCTGGAAAATTTGGTGATTTTTAAGGAGATTAACTAGGATGCTACTGTGTTAAGGGAACCATAGTTCAGAAATAATAATAATTTGGCACTTTTAACAAGTCCAGAGAGTTTGTGACATAATTAGACAGCTAATGAGAGCTTTTGACATGCAGGGCTAACGGATAGACTTGGAAGTCAGACTACAGCTCAATAGAAGGAATTTCTATCGATTAAATATCAACAAGATGTGTAATCTTAAAGAAACTAAGGTCATGATCAATTATCGTGTTTATTTATTTATTTATTTTTGAGACAGGGTCTCGCTTCTTCTTTTTTTTTTTTTTTTTTTGGAGACAGGGTCTCTCTTTGTAGTTCAGGTTGGCCCTGAGCTCACTATGTAGCCCAGGCAAGCCTCGAACTCAGAAATCCTCCTGTCTCTGCCTCCTGAGTGCTGAGATTATAGGCGTGAGCCACCACGCCCGACATTGTGGAATGTGGTATTGATTGCTGGTGGGCACGAGTCACCACGCCCAGCATTGTATGTGGTTACCGGGGATCAAACTCAGTATCTTGCGCTTGCGAGGTAGGCTCTGGAACCACTGAGCTAAATCTCTGGCCCCATCATGTTTATTTTTAAAAATTTATTTGTTTTTTGTACAGAGGATCAAATTCGGGACCTTGTGCTTGCAAGGCAGGTATCAGAACCACTGAGTGAAGTCCCAGGCTAAAACTCTGCCCCCACTCATCATGTTTAGTACCATGAATTACTTGCTATTTATTCAGCGTTCATACTTTTAGCCCTTGCATATCTATGCGTGGTACTCATGGGTTCAACCAATTATAGTCAGAAGTACTTGAAAAGAAAGATGTCTATACTAAAAACATACAGAATTTTTTTCTTGCTGTTCCCTAAACAATATAGTACAGTGACTATTTGCATTGGTATTCTGAATAGTCTAGAAATTATTGAAAGTGTATGGGGAGGTCTGTGTAGCTACACAGACTCTAGACCATTTTCTGCCAGGGTTCCAACTTCTGCGGAGAGTGGTGCCCCATGCAACAAATCCCCCGGCACTGAAAGATAGCAGCAGCCTGTTCAGAACTCTCCTAATTCAGTATTTTATTTCATTCTCACAATATGGTGGAGAGAAGGTAATATTAAATTGCTCCAGTTTGCAGGTAAGAAAATGAGGATTGAAGGCGCTTAAGCATCTTGCTGGGGCCTCACAGGCCTGTAGCCTGTGGTCAGGTGGCAAATAGCCAAGGGAGTGAGAAAGATTTTCTCCCTTAAATGCTTCTTTTCTTTAAACTACAGGCTTCTAATTAGTATTGATGGACCAATCAGGGTTTCAGGTATGAACCGATGCGATCATCAAACCTTTCTGTTGGGAAGGACAAGGTGAGTAAGGTTGGACCCAAAAGGAAAAGGATAAAATTTTTAAAATAGGTAGAGAAAGACAGTTTCACAGGATTTTTCTCCCTGCATTTTGACAGTTGCGGGCTTACAAGGCAGGTTGACTGTGCTCTCCTGGAGAAGGAGCAGAGGCCCAGGCCAGCTCACAGGACAGCACAGTCCAATGGAGGCCGTCGCTGCGTTGATCCCACGGAACAGCCCTCATTTAAGTGGGAGAGAGAACCTAATACCTTCCAGAGCGACTCTAAGCTTTAATCGATAACTGGAGTGGTACATTTTTGGCAAGAGAAGAGATGTTGGATTTTAAAAGCTGACTGTATGCCCCCAATAAATAAGAATCAATTTTTATTAGGCTTGAACCTGGCGGTTCTGTACAATGCATCCAGAATTTCCCTGACAAAATTTGAGTAATGGAATTGTTCCGGTGGAAAGTAGGTAATTTTTTTGTGACTTTAACGTGACGCACAAGCAGCTTTCATCAATAATGCAGTGTTCAAGAACACTTTTGAAGTAGGCAAACAGCATGCGTAATACAGTGTCATGTGTATATAATTATCCCAGCATGCCAAGGGGTGGAAAACAATCTTCAAGTGGCAGAGAATTAATAACCTTCCATTTCATTGTTCAGCGTTTTATTCTAAAATTGCGTTGGTTTTGTGTTCTGTTTTCCTCCTTCGCCTGAGAGATTTTCTTATAAATATAAACTAGCACTGTGCAGTCCAGCTCGCTTTCATCTGCTGGGAGCGGAAATGCTGTTGAAAAGCAAATATTTCACTTGTCAGTGTCTGAGAAGGCCGAGAGCAAGGAAAGATTGAGGAGGAATAACCATGCATGGATAGTTGTAAGGTTCTCACCCACATGGCTGCTTCTAATTAGATGCAGAGATGTTTCTGTGGACTGCAGGGTGGGGCCGCTGTGTCCGCAGAGGAGCACCTCCCCAGGCCTGCCTCTGCCCACATACTAGGGCGCCTGCTCTTGGGGGAGACTTGCTGTTTACTGAGCATGAACCCAGTGTGCAGCTCCTGTGCGAAGGCTGTGTTTTACTTCTGGGAAGAGAGTGCTCACCTCGGATTCTGGAGGACAGCACGACAGTGCGTGCCAGAATCCTGTGTGTCACAGCACGACCGTCAGGCTCCGAGTGTCCGGTATTCATGCAGGTGGAGGGCCAGTGTCCAGAACAGTGCTCTGTGCGGGCCAGTGGATGAATGGCCTGTATTCACTGTGTTGCTTAAGATGTATAGCAAGATGAAAAAATAATCATTTACAGCTCTTAGTAATTTAAAAAGGCACTTTAGAGAATTTAAATTTGGCAGTGTTTGAAATTTAACTGTTTCTTATCTGCCTTGCAACCTCATGAGTTGGGCGGAAAGCCGCCTGATGTTTAGTCATTCCACAAGAGGAAGTGGTCCCAGACCCTGAAGGCCTGCGACACCTCTCTCTGCCGCTCGCACTGGCCGACACAGAAGCACTGTGTCCCGGCCACTGAGTGTTTCGTCTTCACCGTCACCCTGATGGGTTTCTGTCCCCAGAGAGCAGCAGATGCCTATGAGGGCCGGGCGTGGGCAGGTGATGGTGAGAAGAGCAGCACTGGGGCTCCTGGAGCCTTTGCAAAGCCCTGTGCGGAACTCGGAGCCATGCATGGCCGACCCCGAGCCCGCAGATCTACGTCCTGTGTAGGAGAAAATAACCAGGGAGCGTGTTGGCTCACCTGGGTGATGTGGTGGGTGGTGCCTGGCCAGATATCCTGTGTGTTCCTGAAGGGGGCTCGGGAGGCCGCGTGGCCCACACTGCTCATCTGCACCCCTGTTGCCCAACAGGTGAGATCTTTGGGACCTGGACCCCTGCGTCATTTCTGCTCCTTCTGTGTCTTCTCTGTGCCCCCAGCCGGCAGTGCCCATTTCCGTTTGTGTTAACGGTGATACTCAGACCCAGTGTCATATTCTTGGGAGCTGGTCTCCCATGTTCTTCCGCAGTAATGCCCTTGGCTCCTGGCAGACTGGAGCCTGGCTCTGTCTTCTCTGTTCTCCATGCTAAATGCAGCTTCCACATAGCTCCCTGCTACCCTGCGTTAGCAACGACCGGTCCGATGGGTTTCCGTGAGGTACACTGAGCCCCTCTCCTCAGCGGATACTGTACACAGACCCGGGGACATGAATGAAGGAGCAGGGGAGACATTCTATTGTGTCAGCCTCAGGGCTTCTGTCCCTGCACCGTGATGTGAGCAGAGTTGGTGGGTCCATTTCAGGATTTCTGAACTTCGTCTGATGATGGTGTGGCTGACTGAAGCCGCAAACCGGCAGCTGCCGTCTCGGTGAACCAGGTCTCACAGGACACTGCCAGGGACAGAACTCTTCAGTACTTCCCTCTTTGATGTTTCTGTGCATTGTGCTCATTTTTATACTAAAAAATGTAAAATAACTACATTATGAAAGTACTACTACATAGAGGACTTCTATTAAGATGTTGCTAAATCTGACTTTTCCTTTTCAGTTAGCTTTTGTTTATTGTTCCTCTATTTGATCTCCTATTACTGACTGTTGATACCATAAATTCTCATTTTCAAAGATGGATGTGCTCATGACAAATGGATCAAAATTGGTGTTTTTGGTGTGTGTGTGTGTGTGTGTATGCACGCACATGTGCACATGTGAGATGTCTTGATCCATTTGTATATTTCTCTGAGGAATTCTCAGGCAATTAAGTCAACCTATTGCGAATAGAGCCCCCTCCATAGACTCTGATTTGGTAGGAGAACGGGTGATCCTGTTAATGACTGAGACATCTGTTCAGTTACACTGTTTTATATTGATGCTTAATTAGGTGTCAGGCTGGAGGAGGGGCAGGCCACGAAGGCAAGATGCCCACTTAAATGTAGGAGACTTTCTCTAAATTACCTGTCTTTTTAACAGCCCCGAAACTGTTTGACAAGCATTGTGTTCTTCTGACCCTAGACATTTACACCGTCTTGGGGGAGCTTGGGGGAGCAGCGTAGCGTCTCTGGGAAGTGAGCTGCCCCGATCTGGTTGCCGTGAATGTCATTCATGACCCATTCCATGTGGTGTGCGGCGACCCTGCCCGACCCCTGGCCGGCCACAGCAGGAGAACTTCCCGGGAGTAATATAATTTCTGTTAACTAGTCAGTTGCCTCTTCACAGGAGGGGTTTCAACAGAAAATTCTACCCTGATTAAAAATAAGGTTATGTCATTTAAAATTATAATTTACTTTTTCCCTAGCTCTGTCCCTGTGGAAGCAATGGGAGCATCAGTTTCATGTGTTTGATTTTTAGACGCGTGGCCCCAATGTTCTCATTGTAGCGTGGAGCTACACTGGTGGGGACTCACTCGGGGCCTGGCAGTGGGGATTGTGACCCAAACCTTGGAGGCAGAGTCAGGAGAGATCTGTGAGAGGACACAGTGAGCATTTGAGAAGAGGGCTTTTCATGTCGCTCTCAGTCGAAGGGCCCCTGGCCATCTTGTAAGCCTAATTTTCATTTTTTATTGATGTCAATGGGTGGGCTGAGGTCAAAGATTTTTACATTTTTCTTGACAACTCATGCTATGTCACAAGGCAATAGGATGTGTTTTAATAAAACTGCATTATGCATGAGATTCTATAGCAATTAAAAAGGAGGAATTGAGAGCACAGAAAATTAAGTTCTTAAAAATGAATCACAATGGTGGAGACCCGCTTGAGGAAACACTGATCTTGGGCAGTCACCTGGGCTGTGGATGGAACTGTGTGGCGCTTCTGTGGACTGTTTGGCTTCCCTTGGAAAGCATGAGGAGGGCATCACCATGGCGTTCCTGTGTGAGCGCAGGGTGGCTGACCTGGGGGACTCCTCTTCCCAACAGGGAGACCTGCTTCCAGGAAGGTGCCCAGGCGAAGCCCGTCTAGGAAGGATCTGACAGTTCTAGCATCTGCTCTGTTCTCAATTACACGTTGTGCTTTTTTGTATTTGCAATTTTTCATTTTTCAAACATGACATCTCAAACAATTAACATTTAGGAACTGAAAGGAAACAAAGCTGATGTCTTGAGCGTAGATATGCTAATATTGGTCCTTTTCGTGTCTTCCAAAGGCTGTGAACAGTTAAGATTTTATAAACAGCATTTAAGAGTCATCTTGCAAACTGTATTCTAAATGTTAATAGAACTGTATTTTAGATGACATTAGAAAAATAAGGCTCCTTACTAACCTGGGATGTACCCCCTTAATTTTACACACAATGAGGTTTTGTCTCGTGGAATTTATGTGTTTTCTTTGTGCTAATCAATTCTGGAAGTTGTTTATTAGTGAACTGATTTGTTTTTGACTTCAGCATACTGAGGACTCTTTCTTTAATTTCCAGGGGATTGGACAGGTTTTTGGAGGAACAGCTGTGCTAGGATTACCCAGTAATTTTTGAAGCACTACCAGGAGATGCACATATTTTATAGTTCATAGTTTATTTTTGTGTTAATATTTATTGGATGTGTTTTGTTGTTGAGAATAGTGTCATGGAATAACAGTTATATGTAAATTAATGCCATAGTTGAGTAACTTTGTATTATATAAAAATACATATTGAAGTTAATATATAAATCATAACATATCATTTTAAAGCTCACATGATGAATTTGTTCAATTGTGAAATTGCATAGCAGTTAATTTTCATTTTCTTTAATAATAGAAAGATGATTGAGTGTGTGAAAATACTGAGAATTTTAATAAAAGCGTGAAAGTGACAGGCAGTTGTCCAACATTGTTGGCCTTTCCTACTGAAATAAATGTGCACACTGCACATTTCATGCAATCTCATTAAAGCAAAAGTTATTTTTATTCTTATCGAGAATAGGTGATTTTTCTTTTTTTTGAGACAGGGTCTTGCTTTGTAGTTCAGGCTGGCCCTGAGCTCTCTATGTAGCTCGGGCAAACCTTGAACTCAGCCATCCTTCCGCCTCTGCCTCCCAAGTGCTGGGATGACAGACGTGAGCCACCATGTCTGCTGAGAATAGGTGTTTTTTTTTTGCTTTTTGAGACAGGGTCTCACTTTGTAGTTCAGGCTGGCCCTGAGCTCACTATGGTGCCCAGGCAAGCCGCCGTGAACTCAGCAATCCTCCTGTCCCTGCCTCCCGAGTGCTGGGATGACAGGCATGAGCCACCATGTCCAGCATTGTAGTATGCGGTGTTGATTGTTGGTGGGTATGTCTCCATGCCCAGCATTATATGTGGTTACTGGGGATCGAACTCAGGACCTTGCGCTTGCGAGGCAGGCGCCAGAACCACTGAGCTAACCCTCTGGCCCGAGAATAGGTGTTTTAATGTAGTTCAGTGTTCAAGGTATGACTGTTTTGGATGTAAATGGTTGTTCTTTCTAGAAAAAATTAAACCTACAGATTATCAGGGCATTTATTTCACAGTGTAAGCATTACTTCTCAGTGCTGTGAACTCATATTACAACCACACAAACATAGTAGAGATGGATTAGGCATGTGTTAGATGCTGCTTTAAGCATATTGCTGTAAGATCTTGTTTGATCCTCCCAAGAACCCTATGGTGAACCATTGTGGGTGAATCTGAAATGGCGTAATGACTCACATAGTCTGTGAACAGCCGCCGTAGGACTCAGACCCAGAAGGTGTGGCTCTTTGTCTGAGAATGTAGCTGGCCACTGTATTGTATCACTCACTAGAAGGGAAGTGCTTCGAGTTCTGCTACTGGTCCACTTCTAAGAGTAGGTATGAAGTAACCTTTCAAATCCACGTTTTATTACATCATAATACATTACGTTTCAGGAGACAGAAATAGCTAACAACCTAAGGGGTTCCTCCCGCCTCACCTCTTCCTGCTTGCTGCCCTGCCACTCAGAGTTCATGCCTTTCCCATCGTGCATAGTGCATGGGGCAGTTCCTCGTGGGAATGCTCACACAATCAAACCATTCTGTTTTACATCCACACAGAGATGAGCTCACACTGTGGCTTATCATAACTTGCTTTTCCATTCAAGATTTGAAGGCCTTTTCATTCATTATTGTTTCCTTGCTTTACTTTCAATTTTCATCTTCTCCTTCTGCAATTTCCATGGGACTGATATGTCATCTAACGTTTCAGGAGTCTTCCTGGGTAGAAAAATTAAGTAGCTTCTATTGGTTTCCTGTTTAAGTAAATGTCAGAGAACGTGCTTGTGCAACTTCCCTGTGTCCGGCTTGGAGCATTTTCTAGTGGTAAAGACCCACAGAGAAACAAGTATTTTTCATGTTGAAATCTGTGTCCTGATTTGCTTTCAAACAGATGTGTATTTCTCCCTCAGGATTTGTAAATGTCTTTAAAACTTAAAAAATTCTGTTGATTTGATGTGTGGTAATATGTTTTGTGTCTTTTAATTGTCATTTATGAAGTTGAGTTTTTTTCAATAATTTGTCCTTTTTCCTGATAATTTAGTTTTCGGTACATTGTTCTAGTTGTTTATATTTTTGATATTGCTTCCCTAAATTTTCATACTTATCAGTGTGTCAGTTTAGTAATTATTTAGCTTAATACTCCTGGATTTTTATCTCGATGGTAAAAATCTCTCTAAATAATGAAAACTTTGCCTTTTTGGCTGAAATTTATGCCCATCTTTTCTGGTACCAATGAGGTAAGCATCTTCATTTCATCCCAGACTGGAGTGAGTGTTAGAAGAATCTCACCATGAAGGTTCTTTTCCATAAGTGTGTTAGATTATATTTATTAACTTAACGTTTCTTTCTCTTCCTAATTTAATATTCGTTTTAGCAAGAATAAACTGAATATCTGTCAATAGTGGTTTAGGAACGGTTGTTAAAATTAGGTGATTTTTGGTACTGGGGATCAAACTCAGGACCTTGTACTTGCCAGACAGGCACAGAAGTAAAATAGGTGATTTTTGTCGGTAATTTCTTAGTTTACTAGATTATTTTATCGCTAGAAAATGCCATTAGCTATTGTTTTGCTAGTATTTCTAGACTTACTGTATTTGTCTTTATTTAAACATCATAATCATATAGATGAAGAAACAAAAGGCAAGGTAAGGTGTCATTGCAGTGGTCAAAGCTCACACGGTGAATGCAGTGGGCTCGCAGTGGTGGCAGCGTCTCCTGAGGCCGTGGCCCCACAGCACAGGCGCGTGGGATGGCGCTCTCGCGGCGATGGGACTCATCCACGGAGCAGCGTGTAACGCATCCCCGTGGTGCGCTGGGCGCTCAGCACTGTCCTCAGGAGGCCAGGGTGGGAGGAGCCTTTGCCAGCAACATTGTTACTGTAGACAACTACAGGTAACAGTGTTGTGGAGTGATTTATGGCGACACTCAAAATTAGGGAATTTCATCTTAAAAGATGCCTGGAAAAAATTGAGGAGAATTTCGAGGACTAGCCATTACCAGAAGAGAAACATGAGGGGCTGAGTCTGACTGAGAACCAGGAAGGTGCAAGGCGAGTGGCAGCATCTGTGCTCGGGGTGTGCCTCGTTTTGAGCTTTTACCCTGAATGACCTGGGAGGGACTCGCGCTGTTCTAGAGTAAGGGTGGTATAGGAATTGTTGTTTGCACAGAAGAGAAATAGCGGTGGAAGATTAAATGGGAAGTGTGGGATATGGGAGGTGCTGGGCTGTGGATGAGGCTCCTGTGACACAGTGGAATGTACACTGCCCCGATCCGCCTGAACAGGAATCCGATGATGCACTCTGGCTATGATGAGAACTCATGCCCAGGGCTTCACTTATGTTGTGCTGTCTCTCTTTCTCTTTCATAATTTGGTTTGTTTGTTTGTTTTTTTTGCTTGGTTTTTGAGACAGGATCTTGCTGTATAGTTGAGGCTGACCTCAAACTCCTGGTGATACTCCTGCCTCAGCCTCCCCAGTGCTGAGGTGACAGTTGTGCACCACCATATCTGGCCAGAATTTTTGCTATAGATTGATAATACTAGTGCCTTGGTCACTCTGTGGAAATTGAGGCTGAAATACATCTTTATTTGAAAGCAAATTAGGATGTGGTTGTTAACATGAAAAATACCTGAATTACTAAATTATGTATGATGATACATTCCTGAGAAGGTAAAATGAGGTAATTAGTCTAGTCATCTGTTTAAATCTAAAAGTACAGCTGCGTGCTGTTCTGCTTAAGTTTCAAACTGTGCTCTGAGTGTGAATGGCAGACCAAGGGAGGTCTCATTACTTTCCTGCCTCCTGGAACTGTGAGCATTGAGAAGTGATTTTAGTCACTGGCAAGGGCACGCGATGTTCACACCCACTGTGTGTTTGCACACAGCTTGTCCGGCTCTGATACTCTGAGAAGCCATATATTTGTTTCACTCTGCCGGCACGTCACGTGTGAGGCAGCTACCCAGATGGGCTTGAGTTCGAATCTGCAGCCGGTCCTGGGAGCCAAGTGCAGCCAGGCAGTGGCGGGGATGTGCCACGCCTCCCAAAGTAGGTGAGTGTGTGAAAGTCAGTGTGGAAGTGTGTTGCGGGCCCGGAACTGGCTGGGCACGCAGGCCCGGCAGTCAGGACTCTGATTGCATGGGCTCCGTCCGTGCTGTGCTCCGTTGGCTTTTCTCAGGTTTCCTGTGCGAAGCCCTCTCCCCCAGAAGGGCCTGAGAGGACTCTGTGGGCATCCCCTGTGAAGCTGCTGGAGTGTGAAACAGAAATACCCTGGGCGCATGACCTGAGGAGACTTCCTGGGCTTCGGAGATTCAGCACAGATCAGTTTTCTGTGCCCCAGTGGTTCCGGGAAGCCCTGCACGGAAAGTCTCGGTTTCCCACCGGGAGCGGTGTTTCTGTCCCTCCACTCTGGTGCGGGCCTCTGTCGCCCTCCAGGGGTCGCCCCTTTATTGTGCTCCATCCTCCGCAAAGCCCAGCGCTTGGGCTTCCAAGGGCGCAGAACTTCCCGTGGTGCTGCTGGGTCTGTGGTGGGAGACACGGAGCACGAGTGAGCGAGTGCCGTGGGCTGGCGTGGAGAGCGCAGGACGGACCCTTGGCCTGGCTCATCTGGGCCCCCGGAGGTGCTGACCGCAGACCCCGCTCAGAGGAAGGAGAAGGGAGGGCGGGAGGTGCAGAGGGGAAGCGGGGCGGGCGGTGGGTGCACTGCGCCGGGCTGAGGTGGGCAGCTCCTTCTCTTCTCCCACGGGGCTGCCGCGTGGGCTCTGCGCAGCGCTGAGCTGTCCAGGGGAGGCGGCTCAGGGTGAGGGTCCCGTGGTTCGCGCTCAGTAGCGAAGTCCAGATGCTAAGAGTCCGCCGCTCTCTCCCTGGGCTGAGGCAGGTGGGAGCTCCCCGGGGATGAGGTCTAGGCTCAGCACTGCGTCGGGGACAGCAGAGGCTCCTGGAAGGGCGCCGTGGGGCCTCGGCCTGTCTGGGCTCCTCACCTGGAGGGCTGCAGGCCTGAGACGCTGTGCTCGGCAGCACGTGGGCTGCAGGGCCGCAGTGTTGGTGCAGTGAGCAACCACAGTTGTGTCTTCCATGAGAAGGCTCCAGTGTGAGTGTGGGTGGAAGGAGGGGGCGCACAGATAGGAAGTCCTGGGCTCTGCCCGGAGCCAGACTAATGGCTGCTATCCACAGACCACCATTCATTTATTGATCTATCATTGATCTACACAACAAAAATCAATGTTTTTTGAATCCCTTCCATTCTTGGGCAGTAAAGATCAGTGGACACTATTTGTCCTAACAATTTATTGAACATAAACAAAAACTACTTTCTTATACATAAAAATAGCCTTATAGGAATTGACTTCAAATCCCTGTTGAACAACCCGGGTCAGGCTGCAGCATGGCTGAGTGGGCGGAGAATGCTTGGGTTTGGCTTTTAGGATGAAACAACCCAAAACACTCAACAGAATGACTCTGCCTCCAC
The DNA here is from genome assembly GCA_004025085.1 of Thryonomys swinderianus. Taxonomy (NCBI): domain Eukaryota; kingdom Metazoa; phylum Chordata; class Mammalia; order Rodentia; family Thryonomyidae; genus Thryonomys; species Thryonomys swinderianus. The sequence continues at coordinate 64,259 of PVIC010001955.1, forward strand.
ACAAGACAAAATCCAAAGTACTAAAATTTACTCAATGAAACCCCACAAAGTGACCATCAAATTTATGTCATTTTAATCTGTAGGACTGTTTGTCGCAACCCTTAGACTTCATTAAGTAGTGGGTCATTAAATAGCACAATGACTACAGCTTTTGGTGAAAAGATATTTTTTCCAATGTTAGTAAGTTTTCTCTTTTCAGGGCAAATTCCAGCTGCTGTTTTTCAAATGCACATTTCTTCAAGTGCCTTCTCTCTCCCTCTTCCTCCAGCCTTCTCTGCTTTCTCCTTTTATGTGGGTCTCTCCGTTGCTCCCAGTTCTCCAGTCTCGTTTCCTTCTCCTAGTCTTGCCTGGGAGCAGCTGGCTGTGCGGTGTGCGCAGCAGGGTGCATTTCCCTGGCTCTCGCTGGCGCCTCTGCTCTGGAAGCCGGACCCCACGGCAGCCACAGTGTGTCTCCTGCAGTAATGCTTGTCCGCCCATGCATCACGCGCTGTCCCCCTCTCTCCCCTCACGGGGTGCACATGGAGCGCAAGGCCAGCCCGGTAGGGATTAGAGACCCTGACTAGGCTCCGGCAGAGCTGCATGGACGCTGTGCCGGGAGTGTGGAAATGACTGGACAGCCTTACAGAGAGGTCCAGCAGGGAGCATTGGTGGAGAGAGCCCCAAAGAGGTGCTCCTGGGAGCCCTGGTGTGCGCATACAGGAAAGACGGTGTATTGCCTCTTCAACTTGGGGTGTCTTAAGGAGACAGGAAATCTGAATTATTTTTCCATTTTAGTGATGTGTTGCCTGGAGCACTGACAGCAAGAAGATTAAGCAAAGAAGTATTTAGATAGACTTTTAAGCAATTTCTCTTAACCAATTTCTTGTTTTCTTCGTATCCTCAGGTGGATATGAATGCAATGATTATTAAATATGTCAGTATCTCTGTATGAACTTGAGCTTGTCTCTTACCCACAGTTCCTAATTTGCTCCCTTTTTGATATTTGCTGCAATCTTATCTGTTGCTCTTTTCTTGCCAGCATGCTGTGTGCTTTCTGTTTGGGTCTCAGCCCTAACCTTGCCCTTGGACCTTGGCTTTTGTTCTTTGCATCCAGAGTCCCAAAAGTTTGGCTGGAGGACCAGATTCACCCATCCCCAAAGCCCAAAGGAGTGTTTTAGTTACTTCCCATTGCTGGGACAGGGTACTTAATGTCTACAGGGGAAAGTAGGAAAGCTTTACTTGGGCTCACAGTTGTAGAGGGTTTGGTCCATAGTGGGCTGGCTTCAAGGGAGGGCACATGGCACAGGGGCCTGGCAGAGAAGAAACAGACCAGAGAGCAGCTAGGGATCACAGGAGGAGGAGGGAGAGAGACCCAGTGACCTACCTCTTTCTTTCAGGCTTTACCTTCTAACATCACAACCATCTATAAACCATCAGTGGACTGATGAATGTCACACCCCACAATCCACCCCCCCCCCCAGGTCCCACTTAGGAGTGCATGAGGACTTGAGGAACATCTGGGTATAAACTGAAGCACTAGGGTTCTGGAGCCCACTCAGTATCTTGGTACCTGACCACCACCTGGGCAAAAGGTACTTCTCTGCAACATGTGAAGTGCTTATTGGTCATCATAGGGTCTGTAGCATTAGTTGTAGATTGTTTTCTCTTAACAGCAGGATGGAGCTCTAAAGTCTCACTGTGTCCTCTATATGTGTATTTTAGTTCACTTTCATTCTGGTTAAATGTAAAGATAGAGAAAGAGTTTCATAGTCAGCTATATAAATTATGAAATATATAAAAGTTTTGTGGAAAATTTTATTAGAGACTGAACATAAGAAAATAAATATATTTTCTGAGACTTGTAACTGTACTTGGAAATTTTAAGGTGTCATAATCATTGTAATAATGAGGAAAATATATAGAAATATGCCATAATAGGATATGCCATATATATTTTTTTAAGTCTAGTAGAAATTTTACAGTTTTTTTTTTCTACAGAGAAAAGTTTGCCAGTAAGTGAGTAGTTGGGAGAATTAACATGATAATTTTTCATATGTGTTCTCTAAGTGAGGCTTCTTATATAGAAAGTAGACTAAAAGATCACAATGTTTTCTTCTATAGTTTCTGTAGCTTCAAGGGAGGGCACATGGCAGAGGGCCTGACAGAGGAGAAACTGGAAAGGAGGAGCAGGCTGCATTCCTGTGTCATCTCCAGAGAATTAAACAATTCTCCCAATGGCTTTGTCACAGAGCCAGGCGAAAAGCTGAGGATCTGAAACTCCAGCACCCTGGAGGCCCAGAGAAGGAGCCCGCACAGCAGCTCTGCGAAGTCTTCACCGGTACAACGTTCGAATTACTGCAGAGCCAAGCTGAGCTGGTCCTGGTGAGGACTTGTCCTGGTCAAAACCAAAGGCTCCCCACCCCTCCCTGGGATCCCGAGGACAGACGTGCCTCCGGCTGCCGAGCACCCTTTCAGAAGCCTGGTTTTTGTTTCCTTAGCCAGTGTTCTGACAGATTTTGATGAAAGCAGCTGGGCTGGGTTCCCAGATGGAGCCTTTTGGGGGCGTGGAGGAAGGGAAGGATGGCCTGGCTCCGTAGGAACAGCCTAGATGGCAAGCCATGTCGAAAGGAAAGAGGACTGTCCCGAGCTGTGCCCTGGTCTACTGTGCAAGCGCCATGTTAGATGTTGAATACCTGGAAACAGATTAAAATGGAATATATGAAAAGGACAATCATTATAACAAGAGAGCACTTTCATTCCGTGATAGAACGGGGATCTATACAGATACATCTAGCTGCGAGGTCTGTGATGAAGTGTGGGCAGTCTGCTTTTATCTATATCATTTATGACTTGCAGTGACTAGAGCAATCAGCCCAGTGAAAGATTGGGCTTCCGAGCTAGGTGAGGAGGCCCAAGCCTGCAGTCCCAGGAGTACAGGAGGCTGAGGCAAGAGAATCACAAGTGAAGCTCAGTCTGGGTAATTTAGGGCCTTAGTGAGCCTGTCTCAAAATAAATAGAAAGGGGCTGGAATGTAGCTCAGTGTGACAGTCCTGGGCTCAGCCCACAGCACTGGAAAATGAAGATTCAGGTTCAGGGAAGTGCATGTATGCCCGTGAGGCCACAATTTCTCGGTTGTGACTGACAGAGGACAGGTGGCCTAGGGCTTTGAAAGGGTACACTGGGGGCACTAGAGAGGCCTTGAGTCGTCTTGGCGGGACTGAAGCAGGCAGAACAAACTCTACCTGCCTGCATGGGTTCAAGTCCTATCACTCTCTTCAAAGACAGGAGGGGTGCCCTGCAGCTGGATCCAGGGGCTGGCAGACGCCTGGGAGCCGCTGAGTCCCGCGTGGCAGGCAGAGCTCCCTAGTTTGACACCACGCAGGGGAGTGGGCTGTGGTGACTGGCTTGCTGGACGCATCCCAGAATGTGGCTCTTGGAGGAATGTGAGGGGTGGCGACAGGCACAGGCGCAGGGTGATGCACAGGACACAGTCAGGAGAGGGCTGGGCCCACGCCCACTGCGGGGTCCATCCATGCTGCTGCTCCGTGATTCTTCGCCTTTCCTTTGTGTCTCTGTTGTGGAGGTGAGTTCTGGGGGTGGCCACCTGCAGCAGGGACCCCAGCCACGGCCGGTGCCACCCCTTTGCCAGGCTGTGCCACTGCCTCTTGCCGATTTGCTGGCCAGGCTCGCGCAGGGCTTCAACTGGGCAGATAAACAGTGAAGCACACAGGCCGGCAGGAAGTCGTCCCCGGGCCTCAATGTGCCTTTACTGCCATCTTGCTGAGTACTTCTGGATAGGGAAACTACAGCAAACACTTCATTTCTTCTGTTTCTTTTAATATTAATGAATTGTCTGGTGCTGAAGGAGCAGCATGGGGTGAGGCGTAGCTGCCGGTATTGGTGTCAGCGAGAGCCTTCCTGATTGCAGATAAAACAGATAGCGCTGCTTTAACCTGATAACCTGATGAATGAACACTTGGATTAAACCATCACATTTAAATCGTGTGCAGAGACTTCTAAAAAGAAGCAAATTCTTGGTTTTTGCTCAGTATTGAAATCTTTATTTACTATGACTAACTTTTCTTCTTGCCATGTAAACACAGGCTTCTGTAAATGTCATTTTTTTTTCTCTTTCCATTCATGAAGCAGAGTTATGATGGTCTGTAAAACAAAACAGGAAGCCTTTCTAGGGTTTGAAGACAGCGGAGCTGAGGTCTGGCCTGGTGGTTTAAGGGTGAGTGCTGAGCTGGGTCGTATGCTACATGGATCGGCACAAGTTCGGGTGGTCGTGCTGTGCTAACTCCTAGGGGCAAACTGCTCTGCTACTCGAGGTAGAATCTTTCTCCGCAGATCTCTGTGAGCACCAAAGAATTTGGTGTACTGTGTTAGTGTAGATCCCGGAACCTACCAGCTCAGGAGATATAATCTGTTTTTCTTGGGCACCTACTGCATGTCTGAATCATGCTGGACATTCTCAGAAATCAGAGCCATAAACTTGGAGCCACTCTTTCAAGGAAGTAATATTTCTGGAGAAATAACAGTGAACATGACCGTGTATTGATATATGTGATAGTTTGTGGGACAGTGTCTACATAGTTGAGAGAATTAGAGGAGACAGAGACCGATGAGACTGAGGAGTTGACTGCCCACACAGAGAGCCTGAAGTGCAGATCTGAAGGGCAGTTCTGGGGAGTGGAAGAAGAGATTTGGGGTGACAGCCAGACAAGGGATGTGTTTGTGGAACAGCTAAGTATTAACCCATGATGGGGAGGCATTTAGAGTTGAATCACAATACAATCAATATTATTTTGCAGTATTGGGAGTATTATGATTGCTCAGATAATAACTGAGACCAGAGGAAATGAGGAAATTTTTATCATAACATTAAATAATGTTTACATGCTTGAATTAGGCTAAAATAAATTTTGTGAGCAGTCTGCAGTGCCCGAGGAGAAAGCCAGGCAATGAAAGGAAAGGTTCTCAGTGCCATGAATGGAGGTTTTGTAATGAGCCATTAGAAATTCAGCTCATCTGCCTCGCAGCAGCACCAGCGGCAGATTGCATGGCCGTGTGGGGCACTGCTGCGGGCACCGGGCAGCCGCGCTGCTGGAGGCAGTAAACCGACTGTGGTGTGGAGTGGGGGAGACAGAGGCAGCCTGGCCTTGGGCTCGGGGCTACCCCCAGCTCGAGTGCGAAACTCCCCTTTTGGATCAGCCCTAAAGTGCGCTGCTTATTTGTTGGGAAGCTGGAAAGAAATTTCTATAGTCAAGACAGAAAATGTAACAGAACAATCTTTGGAAATGCTCGAATAAAACAAAAATCAATCTGAGATGGTGGAGAAGTAGAAAGATGGATCTCATAAAGAAGTCTGTCTTTGAGAACTATGAATATGATTATTTGGAAGTGAAGTAACTGCACACACACAAGTGCACACACAGACACACGCAGGAAAAGGCCAGCAGAAAACGAAGTCAGACGGCCACGAGCAGCTGAAGAACCCGAGTTGAGAGATGTGAGCTTTTTCCTGCTCTTCCCTTTCCCTCGTGGGTAGCATGGTCCCACCCCTTCCACGTGCCCAGGGTTACTCTGGCCAAAAATGGAATGTGAAAGCCTTTTATGAGGTGAAGCAGCTTGGAAAACAGACCAGCAGTGTTACAGAAAATAGTCCACAATGACAGTGATTTCAGGAACCAACATTCTTGGCACGGTACACATCTCACTAACAATCTAGATCTCCCTGTGTACACGTACCACACATGCAGGCACATGCACGCACACATGTATTCCACTACGTACATTCAAGCTATAAAAATGCATTTTTAGCAACCTTCCATATCTAGGTTATCTACTTCTTTGTCGTACTTATGTTATTTTTACCCAACTCCAGGGAAACTGTGGGTAGTTTATTATGTAACAAAAATAGGAGCTGTTTGGCACTGGGAAAAGAGTTATAGCAAATGGAGCACTTGATTTTTGAAATGTAGGATTTTATTATTTCATATTCATGAATAAGCTATTTATATATCACCATAAATACAAATGAAATGGTTCGTTTTTCAGATTTTTTGATATTTTTTTTCTCAGCTCCACAAGACAATGCTATGTTTTTAATTTTCTTGGGTTAAAAATAACATTGCTTCCTAAAAGTAGTGGCATAGGTTTGGGCCAGGCCCTGAGGGGCACAGGCTCCCCTCCAGCGCCCTGTCCCTGCCAGCCCAGCCTCCTTCCGTCTCTCCTCGGGCCCGACCTCTCCTTTCCCTGTCTCTGCGAGAGACGCGAGTGCAGCGAGCCGCGCGGTGGGGAGAGGGCTGCTGTGCTCTCTGTCCTCACGGACAGCAGCAGTTGTACATGCGGCTCGTGGCTGCACAGGACCAGCCCGCGTCAGACACGGGAGGAGGCGCGGTTGGGCTGGGATGGGACTTGGCAGCACTCGGTCCCGCTGCTCCGCCAGGCCAGGCCTTCCTCTAGCTCAGCTTCGGAAGCATCCAGTGCGCAGCTCGAAAAATGCTGGGCTCGCGCGGTTCCCTTCATTGCCCTCCACGCGGGGCTCGGGTTTGTGTTCTCCTGACTTGGGCCTTTCGCAGGTGCGTACAGAACCGAACGGATGACTAACTTTCTTACCTTCTGTTTATAAACAAAGTTTTCGGAGCTTTGCGTTCATTACTCTTGTAAGTCTTTTAGGAGCAAATCAGGGCCCATGGAGCAGTGTTAAGTGAATGGCAAGTTCTTTCTCTGAAACTTAAGAAGAGTGTGAATACTTTCCATGTTTGCTTTCAGAATTTGGACTGTTTCTGTACAATAAATTGAAGGAGAAGGCATAAGATATTATTGAATTGTTCCATGGAATGTTTGCCTCAGTTTTAGAGGCATCTTAGCGAATGCTTCACGTCACATCGGCTCTGAGGATCTCAGATGAACATTGTGCGGGCTGAGTGTGAATGGGTGTTAAAGGGACCATGAGGGCTCATAGGACTTTCTGTGTGAATTACACACGCACTTAGAGTATTTGGAATTTTAAGGGAGACATCGAAGCGATTCAATAATCCCTTTAAGGATTAGGCCCACATTTTGAAAGTTGGACATCCAGGCTGGGGATTTAGCTCAGTTGCACTGCGCCTGCCTCGCAAGCCCAAGGTATTGAGTTCTATCCCTGGTAGCAGAAAAACGAACAAATGAACGAACAAACAACAAAAACCAAACCAAACAAACTGAAAAGAAAATTAGACATCTGTCAAAAAGTAGATGCTATTTACAAATGCTATGTCCAGCAGTTAATTGTTTTCTGAAGTGGATTACGGGGGAAAGTACCTGATTAAGAGAAACAGTGCAGTTCCATTTAACTTCATTGCGTGTTTGTAATTATTCAGTGAATTCTGGTGTGCCTGCTGCCTTCAAGTCTGTTTACTAGAGACTTTGAGGCTGTAGTGATAAATGAGCAGAAAGTATTGAAATGTCCCAAGGTCCAGCTGGAGGGCTTGGGAATTCAGGGGCAGAACTTCTGGTTTAGGTCCGAGGGGTGACACGCCGGCATTCAGGGACGTGTCAGTTCACAGTGACAGTGAGACTCATGCCCAGTGGACACCGGAAGAAGGGATCCAGCAGGCAGGAGACACCTGAGGTTTCTCAAAGAAGTCGTAGGTAGTGAGAAGCGAGTGGCCGGGCGTCTCCTCTGCGTTCTCCTCTACATTTTTCTTACCTGTGGAAGGTGAGCCCTAGGTGCTAGGAGGAGGGACGAAGGTGCGTGTTAAACGCTCCTGAACGGAAGAGCAGGCGCGAGGCGCTTAGCCACTGGGGTGTGTACCGAGCACCTTGTTTAGCAGAGCACGGAGGGCGGGGAGGACGAAGGCGTGCCGGCGGGGATGGTCTCTCGGAGGAGCAGGGCGTGGGTTCAAGGCATACGTCTGTGAAGAGCAGTGGTGGGTGCCAAGCGGGGGTCACGCACTCTCTCTGGGGAGCTGCAGCTCATCTGCAGGCGCTTTGGGACTCAAGTTGACATTTACAACATGCGGTTTTGAGGTACAGGGGAAGGCAGAAGGGGTGAGGGGGCGGAGTGAAGGCGGGATGTGGGGATGACTGGCTGGGGAGAGTGAGAAGGAGCCGGGGAGGGTGTCCTGTCGGTGGCACTGTAGGCACAGAGGTGTCAAGTGGAGCAGCGGGGTGGGGTGGAGGCCTTGAGGACACGAGTCCCTGCGTGTGCCCCTGGGCTGCACCCGCCCTGTGTGCCCCGATCTTGCTCCCTCCGTGTTCGCCCTCCAGCCTTCTTGACTTCCTGTCAAGCTCAAGTCTCTGGTAACCTTGAAGCCTCTGGCACTGCCTGAGATTTGAGCCCCGGGGACGCACCCTTCTCTGCAGCAGGGTCGAGAGTGCTCCCCGTATCGTGGGCACAAAAACCCCTATGTGCTCCCTGGAAACGACACAGCTTCCTCTACGCCTGCTGTTCCTATGCAGCCAGATCCTCTGCGTTGGGTGGCCTGTCTTGATCAGATGGAGATCACATGACCGAGAGAAAGGCTTTCCAGCCACCCTTAACCTTTCTGAGGGCAGTCTTTGTTTCACCACGATTTTGGGAGTTTGTTCTTTCTGAATACATCTCTACTGTTTCACGTGATGTAAAACAGTGTCCACTAAGGCTGCTGTCTTCCTTTGCTCTGTGCAGTTGGATACATATTAACAGGGTGCTGTTCAGCTAAAAATTCAGAGTGATGAGAAGGACTTGAAACTTGGAAAACTGTATTTTCAGTTTCTTAGGGATAATGTTAGAGGATTTCCTCCAGGTTCATTAGAAAAAAGATTTAGAAAGTGAGCATTGCTCATGAGTGTCATGTGACATTGTGACAGCAGTTCAGCAGTGTCTGGGGCAGTCGGTGGAGATGCTAAACTGTCAGGAGGCCACCGCACCTTTCCTTGTCCTCCTCTGCCTCCTGCCGGGACGCGCCCCACATTCCTCTGGGCGCCGCGTCCGCTGATCTTGCCCTCCCAGGCCCAGGCTAGTGAGGTCACGCCTCGGACGATCATTACCAAGGGAAACCTCAGCCCACCGAAGTCCTCAAATACTCTGTCCACTCTTCTAAACCCTCAACTTTCTTTTTGACTTGCAGCCTTCACCTTTACTATCTGGATGGATGGCTGGCCTCCTTTATCATGGAGAACATAGACTCCAGTGATGGAGAGCTGTCTCAGCTTTTCCCGAAGTTGTCCTAGTTATTTCCACTATCTTTGCCTCTCTGTAAAGTCTCTGTTGACGAAGTAGCCTGTCTTGAAGCCGGATAGGTTTCTTCTTTGTTAAATTTCTTCCTTATTCATCCCTCCCTTTCGCCCTCTCGTGCTTGGGGCTGGGGTGGTAGGTAAAGAGCCTGTTGCCTTCAAACAACATCACTGACATAGTGCAGGCTCCGGGGCACAGACCTCTGTTAACAAGTGTGGGTTAAAGAGAAACAAATTCATGAATTAATTGAATATGATGGGATTTTTAGGTGATGCAGCAGCAGCAGATTCCTGGGCGCGCTCAGTATTTTTGCGGAGTGCTTCGAAGACATGTGCTTGGAAGGGAGAAAGTCCGACCTGGTGTCCAGGAGGACAGAGCCCACCCTGTTGTCCAGTGCCCTGGCCTCTTGTGTGGCGTTGCTCCTCTGTGGCGTGGGCAGCATGCCTGCGTCCTGAAAATCCCCGGGGGAGAGGGGAGGAGTGAGGCCCAGGGTCTTCTCAGGTGCCAGGGGGTGCTGTTGCGGCCTGTGTCTCTGCCCCACTGCTGGAGATCAGGTGCGAATTCTCTCTTGGATCGGTGGGACTCCTCCTCTATGCACCCTTCTTTTTTAGGGACGCCCACATTTAAGGCCAGAAAGGAGCTACCTCTTACCTAGTACTGCGGTCTCTCATTCTCCTCCCAGCCAAGGTGATCGCTTGTCTCTGTCCTGGTCGGCCTGGGGTGCACATGCTCAGCTCCTCCTCCTCTCTGGAGCCCTTGCTGTCTCTGGCTTCTGTGGCGCCCTTGTCCTGATGGTCCCTCCTTTACACTACTCCCTCATTAAACGTCATTTCCCAGAACTCTGATGACTGCTCTTTCCTCCTCACCCTGTGTTGATTTGTGTGCACAGTCCACATCATACCCTTCAATTCTAGGGAGACTTCTCCCTTGGAGAGACATCATGCAGCTGCCTGTGCTATGTTGTCTGTATAGTCTTGACACCTTCCTGGGTTCTGCCTTAGCCCAGGGCATGGGGCCTCATCAGTGTGGCTCTGAACTCTGGTTTCTTCGTGCTTTCCCCTTCAGAGGCTCTATCACCATCCACAGAGCAAGCCCCTAGACCATCTGCCCTGCTTTATCTTGCTGACCTTCTATTTCTAGCTGTCCATGGAACCGTGTGTTGCAAAACTTGCTTCTCCTTGGCCTGCCCCCCTCTGCCCATGCAGTTCGTTTGAGGGTCCTCACTTCTCCAAACTCCCTTCTCACTTTCTGTTCCTCCCCTGAGCCGTCACCCACTGTGTGTCAGGGAAGTTAATATGTCATGTTCATAGCTACCTGCTTGGGTGCAGGGCTCTTGGCCTCCTTTTCTACTTCTGCCTCAGGATTTTGAGAACACAATCCAAAGGCTTCAGAATGCCCAGATGTAGCCCTGGTCCATGTTTCTGGATGAGTTGGTTTTTCCCTTCAGTCCATCTCACTTGCAGAGCCACGCTTGGGCTCCAGCTATTCAGACTTCTTGGAGATCCTGAGGGTGCCATGTGTTGTATTCCTTCTGCCTTCATTGCTATGTTCTTCAGTTCTCTCAAATACCACCTTATGTAGCCACTTCTCTGGAAGGGCTTGAAAAATTTAGGGCTAGGATTAGGGTTCATCTCAAAATTCCAAATTGGAATATTATTTCAGGCTGAAGTCCCTGGAGGAACTGGATTTTCTATTTTCCTCTGTGCAGGAAGACACAGCGACTCTCCCGGGTCAGATGTCCTTCTCTGACCAAACCTAGAGAACAGCCTCTCTCCGCGGGGAGGGGCCTGCGGGGGAGTGGAAGAAGCGAAGCAGGAAGTAACCTTGACCTTCCACCAGCTCCCGCCTCCCATGTGTCTTCTTTCTCGTATCATTCCTGGAATTTATTGCCCTAGACCAGATGCTCATTTGTCCTGTTATTTCGCAAATTTAATTTTTTTTGTCTAAAAAGTAGATGATCCTCATACTTAAGTCCTTATTTTAGATTTCACTGTCTTAGGAGCACCTCCATGATTGTAATTAATGAAACGTTATGCCTTTCTCTTCTACACCTCGGTTGCTGGAGGGAGCTGGAGAGCCGCCTGTGCCCCGGGCTTGCCCGGGTCTCTGTCCCAGTGGCCGCCCTGTGGGCTCTTACGCGGCCCCGGATGAGCATTGAGCCTCCACTCCCGGCTCCCAAATGTGTCCTGCTGGTTCTTGCAGCTCCACTCTGCGGTTCCCTTTCCACCCCAGCCTTCACCGCCATCTTGGGTGTCTTCCCAATGAGGCGCTTCCTCTTGAAAAGGTCAAGAAGAGCAGATAACTGCTTTTTCCCAGTGGGAAGCTGGTCCCTTCATTGATGCCTGAGGATGCTGCAGCCCGTGGAGTGGAAAGTCCCTCTGGATAGATGGGGCCTCCTATCCAATATCCGATGATACCTGTGCATTGATAATTTGCCATCTAGGGGGGGACATGTACCTGTGTGCACTTTACCTCGTGCCATTTTGCATTTTCATTATGAAGTTGTCCCTGCCATTGTAGCATTGTGATTCAGTCTTTGCATGTTGTCTGGCCTGTGAGTCTGGCTTTCAATCTGTACATATGATAACTAAGTTTATAAATTCTTACAAGATAAACAAAGGAAAAACAAAAGGAGAGTGGGGGGATTGCAGCAGCAGCTCCCCATGGCGGGTAATCATTTTCCACTGAGATGGCTGCTGATAAAAGTCAAAAAGCAAAACAAATGTTATCTGTAGTTTACAAAAAAAATTTTAAAAAACTAATTCAACATGAAAAATAAATAAGTCAGAATGCTGGGGACTGTTTTAGGAAAATGTGTAACACCTGCCATCCATGAAAAGCCATCTTGTGTCACAGCGTTCCCGAGAACCTGTGGGGTGGAGGAGCCTGGAGAGTGTGCTCTGGGTGGAAGGCCAGTGGGAGTGTGCACACTCGTGTGTCAGGTACTTCGTGTAAGCCAGAGCCCGGGCGTGAGTGGAGCTCTTTTCCCTGTCTCTGTTTCTCCAGTAATGGGGTGTGAAACAGTTCTTCCCGCGTAAGCGCTGGGGATTACACGTGCGGAGGAACAGTGCATCTCCTCTGCCTTCCAGAGCTCGCTCAGTCCGCGCGTAGAGCAGGAGACTGTCGAGCCTGAGCTGCAAAACCGTGTCTGCGGTCTCTGCTTCTGCCTGGGCCTGCTGTCACTTCCCAGATGTGAAAGTGGAATGAGTGAGAGTTGTCTGACAAAAGGACTAATAGTGATTATCTGGCGTTTGTGGTGTGTTTCAGTATACACACCAGCTCCTAAGTATTACCAGCTGCTATTAAAATAAACATTTTGTGTGCATTCACTTGAATGGTTCTATAATTACTATTTTATTTCATGGTTTTTGGTTATTTATGTATCTTTTCTATTCATATAGCATGGTTCAATAAATATTTTTTGTTTGTGCTAAAATATTCCTAGTTTTAATGCACTTTATTTAGTCACTGGTTTCTTCTACATACAGCTCATTCCTGTATTTCTCTAAGGGACTTTACTCTTTCTGTGACTTTCTGTTTTCTTTTTTCTTCATCAATTTATTCTTCTTCTATTTGTTCTCCCAAATTTTATTTAAATAATTCATTATCTTTTTATTTTATATTTAATTTTTATTGCATTGCATTTAAGATTTTTTCTGAAAAAAAAAGTATGTAACTTCATTAAAGTGCTGGGTTCTTCTCTCAGGGAGGAGACACATGGTTAAAGTCCACGTACCTCATCACATTTGTGTGGACAGAAGTGCAACTTTAGATATTAAACCATTTCCTCTCATTCATAATATATTACTCGTGTTTCTTTACACTTGCCTGGGGAGAAAAGGATACATACACTGGATATATAGTATGAGACAGAATAAGTTAAATATAGGAAATAATTAAAATTTAAATTACATTAATTCAACCAAAAAGTGTGTGGCATTCAGTAATGTTTCTGTGGCAGAAACAAGGTAGAATGTGAATTTTGGTGTTTATAAGATGCCCTCATATCCAGAGCTCATTTGCCTTGATCTAAAAAATATTCCTGGACAGAATTTGTACTTAAGTTCTTCCATCATAATTTTAATGACCAAAACCATTACTTTAAAATTTAAGCTTTGATTCCAAATCTAGGAGTCTAGCTGGGGAGAAAAAAAATCACTTTCAAGACTGTGAACAAAGATACTTGTTGCAGTATAGTTTATAGTTGTTAAAGCTGATGTCTTTCTTTTATAAAAGGAGATTGTTCATCGTATCATGGAATATAGAGATAATGGAATATTAAATAGTGGCAGGGAAATGTTTACAAAATATTTGATATGGTATGTGACCATAATACAGCATAAAGGCAGGAGATGTGAACTGTATATAACATACTTTTAGTCACTAAGGGAAGAATTTTAAAAGACTAGAAGGGAATATATCAAAGTTTTTAGGGCAGTTATTAGGTGGTGGAATTATGTTTGTGTTTGCCTTTTTATGGAATTTTAATACAGTGTTACTGAAGTTTTTTCATCCTATTGCACGAGGTACTGATGTTCTTTCCATCTTTTTGGCTGGGGTTTCGGGTCCCGGAAGGGTTCAGGGCCGGTGGGTGTGAGGGTGGGTTGGGAGGGCGGCCGCGGAGGAGTGAGGAGGGGAAGGGAGGAGCCTGCAGCGTGGCAGGACGCCGTGCGGTCTCTGTGCGCTCCATGCTCAGGGACGCTGTTCCTTCTCCTCCCTGCAGGATCAAGTCCTGGGTGGATAAGATGCAGGAGGACCTGGTCACGCTGGCGAAAACAGCAAGTGGAGTCACGCAGCTCGTTGACGTGAGTAAGACCTGCCAGAGAAATGGCTCCTGCTTGGCTTCCGTTGAGAGCAGTTCTAATCCCGGGACGAGGTGTCTGTGCCCCACAAGGGCACCGTGTCTCAGGGGACCCGGCAGGGAGGCCGCGCAGCCCACGGCGTGGCTTGTCAGCTCGAGTGGCAGCATCACGCGTTCTCCCCACACGCTGCCCTGTGTGTGCTGCGGGCCCTGCGGGCCGCGGGTCCCCCTGCCGAGTCCCGTCGGGATGCGCCCTGCACTCGCCTGGCGGGGCTCCGCTCTGCGCAGTGGGCTAGGCAGCTTCACGTGCTGCTGCGGCCGCTGGCCCTGGGGATTTTGGAGTGTCCTCGGTGGGAGCGTATCTTTGCTCCTTAATGGAAGATTTCTTTTTTTAAAATTAAACTGCAGCGAGTGCATAGCCATGCCTGGAGAGCGCAGGGCCTCACTGAAATTGGGAATGATGCCAGAAATGGTGGTACAACACAGGGAGTGATTTTCTCTGATACCTAAGCTGGCTGTGAAAATGCTTTTGGAAAATGACAGGAATATATAAGTATTTGTGTTGCATCTTAAACAGAATATTTTTCCTGGGGAAGAGCATTTTGAGGCTGTAATCTGTAAGATTTATTGAGAATGAGATGTCGTTTTTCTTGGATCTCACTATTCTTCCACTTCCGTGTGTGAAATGTACTGGTAACAGCGTGAGTGTCCTTACAGCCTGTGTTCAGAGAAAGACAGTGAACCATTTATATTATGAGACGGGTGGGTTAGCTAGGAAATACAGTAGAAAAAGTTTCATGTGGAGACACATGGGCAGGAACACGGGAAAAAAATTAGAGTTTGATTTTCTAGATTTGGGATGTTTGTGTATGCACAGTTCAGAAATTAGGAATCGAACTTGACTCAACTATGAAAGTCAGTTATGTTTTGCATACATCTTATATGAAGTGTGATCCAAATATATGGTGAATGTTTACCCTTAAAAAAATGTTACCGTAAAAGATTCATCACCATGAGTCCCCTGCAACACCTTCCCTGCCCTTCACGCACACCGGCCCCATTGCTCCTCCCCTTTCTGAAGCACTTCCGGAACTTTTCTTTCCTGAGTGTCTTTCCAAGGTGTGATCGAAATTGCGGTGAATGCTGCTGCTTGTGCCATCCATCCAGCGTGTCTCCACCTGCTGTGCTCCCCACCGAGCTGGCACCATGTGCCTCTCGCCTCTCCCTCAAAGTCAGAGTCACCTCAACAGGTGACCATTGTGAATCGATTCGGGACACGGAGGCAGCCACACCACACAAGCAAAGACACTCAGGGGAGAGGATTTCCCGGACAGCTTCCAAAACTGGCGAGAATGATGGGGAGGGGTGTGGGGAAGGAGGGGAAGGATTTTCCAGGGATTATCAACAATGTGTTGTACTCTAATATATTTTAAAATTTAAACATCATTGTCTTTTTCCATCCCACCTCACCCCCGAAGTCACTGTGGGCATGTTTCCGGTGTACAGGGTTTCACCTGTGACCTTTCACATAGGGTCGGGTATCTTACTCTCTGGATAGCCAGGCTTCTTACGGATAGTCTCCTCCAGGGAGCCAGAGTGAGCAGCTGCCTGATGCGTTTGTGGGGATCCATGAAGAGCCCTTGTCGGGCATGCAGCTGCTCTGGAATCTTCTTATAAAATAGCTGTAGATTTTGAACCAAGACTGTGTTGAACAACCGTGAGCTTAGGCTGAGCCTCCCTGATGTGAATGTGTGAATCCAGAATCCCCCAGGTGCAGACCTCCTGAGCCCCGACGTGGTGCCCAGGTGGAAAGCCCCAGCTTTCAGGTGCTGCTCAGGAACTGTGCCCCAGTTGAGCCTGAGTGCAGGTGGGGCTCGGGGTAGAGTTCTGGGTAGTGTGCATGAGACCCTGGCCAACACACAAGCGAGGCAGGACAAAAATCAGGCCCTCCGCAGACCTCCTGAAGTGTGAGACACGTTACCTTGGGCGTGTGGAGAGGGGAGGTGTGAAGCACGGGTGATTCCCTGTTGCCTCGTCCTCGTGATGCCGCATGTGTGTGGGTGGACGTGCCCAGACCTGATGTCCTGTCCGAGGTGCATCAGACACCGATGCTCACCTGTGCCGTAGGTGGGGAGCACGCGGGAGGCCTTTCCGCTGTGTGCGCTCTCAGCAGCTGGTGGAACGTCCCGGGTCTGGCGGCCCCAGGTTGCTCAGTGGGTGCTTCTTCCCTCGGAGAGCTGAGTCTGTTCACCCGGTTCCCTCTGCTGGGCGGTGGCTCCACGGTTCCTGGGAGGGAAACATTTGGGGCCTGACTATGTCCGGACAGCCAGGGAGCCTCTGGAAGGCCGTGAAGTTGGTGGAAATTCCCGCAGGTATCATTTGTTAATTTTCTTTTAAAAAACTATATAATCAACTGCGTACAAAACTTTCATTCAACCATGGTGAGGTGGCAAAAGAAAAGACCACTACTGGCTTTCTTTTTATATAGCTCGCTTTTGTGTGTATGTGCTTTTCCCCCTAGTGCCTGGAATTAAACTCAGGACTGTGCGCTTGCCGGGCAGGTGGATGCCACTGAGCTACACCCCTGCCCTGTGAGGCTCTCCTTGTTAGCACATTGGAATCGGGAACAGGCTGCTTTGAACCTTCCTCAGCTGTCCCCGGACTCAGGGACACCTGCTTGGCCAAGCTCGCTCTTGCTGTGGTCCTGGCATGGAGCGCGGGGCTTCGCTAGCCTGTCTGCTCTTAGAGCCGGTCACGAGGCCAGAAGGGCCTCCCCGTGCTGTCGGTGGTACAGACGGGCAGAGGTCTGTGGGCAGGCAGAAAGGGGTAAGGGACTTTGTCTGAATCTGGTAACGAAATGGAACAGAACAGTCCTCGTCATTCCTGCGAGGAGACAAACATCAACACCATGGCAGAAAAGTTACAAATAAAATACCTGCATGTTATTTAACTGGCGTGTGTTGGAGACAGAGCAGAATTCATCACTGGAAATATACTTCAGGTTTTCGGGCACACGCAGAATATCCTTTACAAGTAAAAGGACTCCATGTACCTCATCCCTTTTCCTAGAACAGGTGTGAGAGGGAGACAGAAGGGGTGGTTGTTTTGGCGGTGGGAACTTAAAGCAAAACTGACGGAAAGATGCGAGTTTTTGCACCCTTTGATCTCAGGCGAGGACACTGTTCTTTGGTTTGTTTGAATGAGGTGCTGGAGACTGAGCCCGGGACCCTCTACCCAGGGGCAGGTGCTTTCCTGCTGAGCTGTGGATGGGTTACTGGATGTCCTGTGGGGCAAGAAGTTGGTGCGTGGAGGAACTTAGCAGGTCTCTGCAGTGGAATCCGCACCGTGGAAGCGACGATCCTTCCCAAGCTGACTAGTGGGATTACTTTTGCAGCTCACCAGTACAGCTGCACGTTCACAGCAAGGTCAGGAACTCCTGCAAGGAGCCACGTTACCTAAATAACGCATCCTTCAGTTCTAGCCAGTTTGCTTTATGAGCGCAGGGCCAGTTGGTAAATACGAACGTATAAACTCCACACTCCGACACTGTAGATGAGATGTCTGCCCCAGTTCCTTGTCTGTCTCCTGTTCAGATAGCATTTTCATATCCTCGATGGGTTTGATTTTCCAGATACTTGGGGAATCATTCCGTTTCTTAATTATTTGGAGGATACGGGTGTCCATCAATCATCGCATTGTAGGAAGAAAAAAAAAATAAAACAGGAAAGAAACTGCATTTTAAGTTTTAGAACCTTGAAAAGTTCAGCTGTGGGACATGGTTCCCAAGCAGCAGACCAAAGGCTTTACACGCATTTCCTCATTAGTCCTCGGGAAAACCTGGTTCCCACAGAGGCCCTTCCGCGACACGCCAAAGAAATTCTTTGCAAGTTCCAAACTTTATTCTAGATGGTGCAACTAGTAAATTGGATGCAACTCTACAGGGAAGGAACTTTCTGTGTGCTTGAGCGTTATGTTAATCTCTCTCTCTTTTAGAGCCCTGACTGTATTTTTGGCAAGTGAGCAGATCCCCGGTGAGCTGGTGTATGTGGCTCTGATACTGCTCTTTTCATAAAAGATACAAACTTTAAGGAGCTACAGCTCTGCTACCAACAGTTATCTACCCATGAACATTTCCATTTGAATTTCCTTTAAGGAGAGAAAGTAGTGGAAGGAAATTCTAAGATGTAAATTTACTTGCGTGGCTTGAACTTTCTGTCTCACTGGGAGGCGCAGAGAAGGCTGTGTGTGAGCGGCCGCGGGTACTTGCGGTGAAGGCAGGGAAAGCACGTGGCTGTGGTTTGTGTCTTCACGGACTTGCCTCGGAGGAGAGCATCCTGGGGCGGAGCATTTCCTTCAGTCGGTGCTGTGGTTCTGCCAAGTGCTGGCCTCACGACCTGGCCAAGATGCACATGGCACCAGGCTCTGGGCAGAGCTGACACTGGGCAGACAGCCGCTCGATGGCGCCCTGTCAGGACACAGGCAGGTCTGTAGGGTGCACGGCTGGGGTCCAGGTGCAGCCAGTGTGATGTGATGAGGGTGTGCTTTGGTCTCATGTGGCCAGCTAAGGGGAGCTTCTGGGGCTGGTGGGGCGGCTCCCTCTGTGCTGTGGCTTCCGTGCCTGGGTCTGAGCTGACTCTTCCAGTGGCCGTCGCTGCCCAGTCATCCTGCAAGGCAGATGAGCACGCAAGCGCTAGTCACATGTGCTAAGCCATGTGTCATGCTCACATTGTAGGGGAGACGCCTGAGTCACCAGGTCTCGTCCAGGCACAGGACAGGGAGAGTGTGTCTAGCCAGAGTTCTGCGTGAATGGACAGAACCCACGGCGGGGTCAGCACTTGAGCCGCAGGTGTCCATGGACAGCGCTGGTCTCTCAACACTGAGCATACCTGGGTCTTCAGATGTGTGGAAGACATGCTAGGACCATTAAAGTCACATTGATACATTTTAAACATATAGACCAAGAAAAAAATAAAAATTTCAAGATTTTGCAAACTGCATTCATTTTTATACAATTTGGATTCTAAAATATTCTGAAATATATTATATATATA
>PVIC010001956.1:0-16115 GCA_004025085.1 Thryonomys swinderianus
CCCCTGGAAGTGTCATTTAATCCATCATTCTTATTTTCACTGAAATAGTGACTTTTTAAAGGAAATTATCTCACAGCCAGAAGTTATGGTTTGTTACACAAGTTATTCTGTTTTGTCCTAAACCACATGAATGCAAACATACATTTACTTTAGAAGTTTTTAAATGATTAAGTATATATAGTTTTAAGACTAAAGGTTAAGGGCCGGGGATTTAACTCAGTGGTTCTGGTGTCTGCCTTGCAAGCTCAGGGTCCCAAGTTCAATCCCCAGGAACCACATACCACAATGCTTGGGCTTGGTGGCTCACACCTGTAATCTCAGCACTCTGGAAGTAGAGGTAGGAGGATTGCTGTGAGTTTGAGGCCAGCCTGGGCTACAAAATGAGTTCAGGGCCAGCTTATCTCAAAAAAAAAAAATCATAAGTATAAAAATTTACCAGGACTACAGAAGCTTGATACATTATTTTTTTCTAGAAAATATTAAATACTTAGCTAAAACATGAATCCAAATATCAGTGTGGATTGAGGAAAGAGTAACATGTGAGCTACTAGCTTGGCTGCTTTTTGGTTGGGCGGCCTTGAGTGGTTATTTCTCAGGTGTCCTTCTCAGTGAAGTGGGGATAATAACACAACCTCACGAGGTTGTCATGAAAACTGAATGTGTGACTAGCGCTTAGAACAATGCTGCACTGAGCTTTCCGAGGGCTCTACAAACATTGTGTAGTTATGTGAATCAAACAGACTGCAGTCATGTGCCAGGCTTTCTTGAACACCAGCTACCTCCAGGCACTGCAGGAAGGGTTGAGATTCCAGAGATAGGTAATAGTTCTGCCCTCTGGCTATTCATCTTTTAGTCTGGGAGAGAAACAAGCCTGGGAGATCTCACTTCACTGTAAAGAGGGCACTATAGCAGGTTGTTAAAAGGGGCACAGGTGCTCCAAAGGAAGAGGGATGGCCCTGCCTAGGGCAAAATCACAGATAGCTTCTGGCACAAAGTGTTCCACCATCTGGGTTTTGGTGGATGAATAGGAGTTTTCCACAAAGACCCAGAAAGGAACTGGAGCATTCCAGGAAGAAGGAACAGCATAGGCAAAGTTCCAGAAGCCCCAAAACAGGCAGCTATAGAAGCATAAAGTGAGAGGCTGACTTGGAAGAGGTATCCCTAAAGACTGCCTTTACTTTAAGCTTGGAGAATACCTAACTCAGTGAACTAAGTGTCCACTTCTGCTTGAGCCAGAAGCAGACATGAAGAGTAGGCGGTGGTGGACTTGAAACTTTTAGCTGTGGGAATGGACTGTGTGATCTGCTCACCCACACGTGGACGGAGGACCCACCAGGAGAGGTGAGTGAAGGGCATGGTCTCCCGCGGGTCCCCGTGGCCTGCTCCCCACCCTCTCTTCACAGGAGGTGGGGGAAGGAGCGCCCCACAGTCAGCAGGTCCTGCCCAGCAGCAGCCAGACCGGCAGAGCCAGCCCTGCCATGCCCCAGCTCTCTCATGCCCCCATCCACTCCCAGGGAGTTCCCAGGTCACAGCGGGGCCTGGCCCAGGTGAGAGCCCCGGGGCACACCCAAGCCACACACCGGTAAGAACAGCAGAGGGGCCTGTGGCAGAGCTCTGTCAGAGAACACACCAAGCACCCCTCCAGGGGCCCTCACTGCAGCTCTTGCCCTCCCATCTCGAGACGTAAGAGGCCCACAGGCCACAGCCAGAGCAGGAATTAGAAACACGGAGGGGCCCTGGGGGGCTGCTGCCCCTACTGTGTGCAGTGTCTGTGTGCTCCAGGCCCCCCATCACCCACGCCTGTATCTCACCCACTCCCACCAGCAGGCTCTCACTGCTCCTGTGGGACCCAGCCCAGGTGCCTCTCTTCCAAGAAATTTTCCCAGATCCTCAGCCCAACAGGGTCAGTCCCCACCCCCTCCTCAGTCTCAGGGCACCTCCCAGTCACAATGGCTGAGAGTCACACGTGGGAGCTCTGGTATCATTGCTGTCGAGAACTGATTCTTGAACAAATGAAAGAAAGAACTGAATTAGCTGCATAGACTGTACTGTGCAGTGATGACCCCCAAAGTAGGCAACAAACCTGCTTGACCCCTGGCTCTTCCGGAAGTATTTGTAGCCTATCAAGTGGTGGAGCAGAAAGGGCATAGGCTTTAGACTCAAGCTCACTTAGGTTCAAATCCCAGTTTGGCCACTGCCCTGCTGTGTGTCCTGAGCCAAATCACTTACTCTCTGAGCTGCTGTAGTAAAATGGGAACAGGCACCCACCTCACTGATCTGTGAGAATTAGATAAGGTAAGAAATGCCTGGCATAGAATAGTCCCACGACAACTGTCCACTCCCTTCCTTCATGGCTGCAGCTCTTGCTCTCTGCAAATTCCCAATTGTTTGCCAAGAGCATAGGCCAGGTTCCTTCCAGACTAGCTGTGAACCTTTCTGTTCTTGCTCCTAGAAGCCGGGGTCCTGGGACCACAGCTGACCCAAATTAATGAGGTGCTGGGCCAGTAGGAATTTAGCTCACAAGTGCCCACAGGTGTGCCTGAGAATCTACATGGAAGCACTGTGGGTAAAAGCAAAACTGGAAGCAACCCCCGTGCCCATCAGAAGGAGCCATGCAGACAGTGAGGACTGTATAACACAGAAGCAGTCAGCTGTGTCCTCTGAGTAAGTCATCCCCAGGAGAAACGAAGATAGGTTGGACCAGCGGGGGTTGGGCACAGACCACACAAAGGGGCATTTGCCCAAGAGCTCCTTTTGCCCAGTGTATTGTGTAACTGGGAACTGTCCAATGCAGAGTGAAGTGGCTTACTCCTTGCACACCACAGATACTGTGGAGCACTGAGACCTAGTTCTCTCTCCAAGGCCTGCTGAGAAAGGCTGTCCAGAACACTCTAGAAGGATGTGAGACACTGATCTGATCAGTTTCCTCAGAAAAGAAGCCAAAGGGATGAGAAGTAATTCTTTTTGTATTTTTGAACCTTTTGTCATAGACATGATCTGACTTGTTAGAATAAAAGTGGCTCACTTTAAATATAAACTTAGTAAAGCCACCATGGAAGATATAATAATAACTTGCTGTTTGACCTTAGCCAAGACTCACAGGGGCTCCATTTCTTCATGTTGAGGTGGAAGGGCCACTTGAGAAGTGATTACACAAGCAGCAACAGAGAGCTGAACTGGAGACCCGACACTGTGGGGTGGCAAGTTCAAGGGCCTGGCCAGAGCAGGCCACGGCTGAACCCCCAGGAGGGCCTGTCCCCCCAGGGGTGGTTAAGTCAGCACTACTGAGCCACTGGATTCTGGCATCCACTCTGCGTCCCAGCAACAGGAGCTGGTGTTGACATGGTTGCTGGGGCAGCAGGATGACAGCATTCCTGGCTCAAGGGGACTAATTTTAAACACTGGGGTCTGGGCAGATGGGCCTGAAAGGTCAGATCCTGGCTACCTATGAGACGGACGTGCACACTAAAAAAAGATGACACTGAGTGTGGAGAAAAGCAGAAAGGAAATATCTCTCCGTCCTCCCTGACTCTCTCCTTGCACAAACTGCCAGATGCCAGGTGGGCCTTCCTGTAGAGAGCCGTGTCCCGAGGTGTCCCCCTTTTATCCTGAGTCAGGAAGAATCCCATTTGGGAACCGGGATTCAAAACAGAACAGCCAGGCGTGGTGGCTCACATCTGTCATCCCAGCACTCGGGAGGCAGAGACAGGAGGATTGCTGAGTTCAAGGCTAGCCTGGGCTACCTAGTGAGCTCAGCACCAGCCTGAACTACAAAAGCAAGACACTGCCTTAAAAAACAAACAAACAAAAAACCCCCAGAACAATAGGCACTGAACAGGTCTTTCTTAGGTGTCTATATGAATTTTCTGATTATTTTCTAGTGGCTTTCATTTGTCTGACTTGTTTCAAAGTGCTAGTAAGAGCCACACCTGGTGATTGGCTTAAATGTCTCTAGATCTCCCTTTCTTTCTAGATTGCCAATCCATTTGTTTGTTTAGTGTTTCTGACTGTTTTTGTTTGTTCGTCTTCCTGCAATGAATCGGTAGAAGAAAGCAGCTGTTTCTCTAGGATCCACATCCAGAGTTTGCGGAGTACCGTACATCCCTGCAGTGATGGTCAGCATGCTCCCCTGTCCCCTGTAGCCCCGTAAAACACTGGTTGTTGTAAGGGCTTGATCAGATTGAGTTGGAAAATCTGGCAACGTTACTTCACAGTTGGGTCCAGTTCCCCCATCTGCAGCTGTAGCCCCAGTTCATTAAACTATTAGAAGTGGAACAGTGAGCTTCTATCATCCCCTTTAGAAATATTTTAAAGCAGAAATAAGTCTGTCACCACTTGATTACCTGGGGACATCACGTATAACAGAAAAGCAGAATAAATTATGATTTTTTTTTCCTTTTATTTAGGAGCTTCAATTCTTTTGGGTTCATTGAATAGGTGCCTGCAGCATATGTGGACCTGTTCCTGAAAGCTGCAGCCTCGTGCAGACGAAGGCCCTATTGTTCCCAGCTTCCCCAGCCCAGGGCTGCCGCTGGGACCCGGAGGCGCCGCCCTTCCTGCTCTGCGCTGACGCGGGTAGCGAAAGGAACAGCGCGTCTCAGGCCAGCGCGCATTCCAGTCGTGCCGGGCTGTGCACGCAAGTCCGCCACTGGGCGCCCCATTCCAGCACCGCCCGGAGATCCGGATCCCCACCCACTAGGGAGGGGGACTACAGGGAGGAAGGGTCCATAGCCCAGTGCTCCTCCCAACCCTTCCTGAGACCGGTGAAACCCATTCTACAGCGAGGACCCCACAACCCTCTGTTCTCCTTCCCTACAGGGTGGTACTTCCCTCCCTCACTGCCTGCCACACGAGGCCGAGAGGGCAGCAACTCAGGCCTTCCGGTAACTAGGGGCAACCGCAGGCCAAGTTAAAGGAGTCCACCAGGTGTTGGACATCCCCAAAATGGACGTGCAGTGGGGAGCAGAACTCCAGGCACCTGCCAGTGTCTTCTCACTTTAGCCTCATGACAACTAGCCAAATCCATGCCACTGACCCAGCTTCTATGCCTTGCAAGGAAAAGGCAGAGCCCAGGTTTCCAAAGGCCTTACTTATTTCTCTGGCACCGGAACAGCAAGGTTTAGACGTTCAGGGATGCTGTGCTACCGGCTACTACCAGAAAGGCAGCAAGAGGTCCCAGGCCTCAGGGCCTCAATTTTCTCCTGTATAAAATGGAAATGATGGGCCGGAGATTTAGCTCAGTGGTTCCGGTGCCTGCCTCGCAAATTCAATCCCCGGTAACCACATACAATGCTGGGCATGGTGACTCACGCCCACCAGCAATCAACATCACATACCACAGTGCTGGGTGTGGTGACTCACGCCTGTAATCCCAGCACTCGGGAAGCAGAGACAGGAGGATTGCTGAGTTCAAGGCTTGCCTGGGCTACATAGTGAGCTCAGGGCCAGCCTGAATTCTAAAGAGAGACCCTGCCTCAGGAAAAAAAGAAAAAAAAGGGAAATGATATCAGCATCTACTACACTGTATTATCGTGAACATTGTAGAAGATGATACATGGAGCTGGGTTTATTATTATTAATAATCAGCTTCTGGAACTCAGTGGTCCCAAAAGGTGGTAAAGCAGCTGTCCTTGAAGGGTTTCCTAGACGTGGAACCTCAATGCTGAGACCAGAATAGTCACCTATATTGAAGTTGATTCTTGCAAAGTTCATGCTGCTCCCAAAAGGGCGGGAAAGAGGGCCACTCCATGCTCTCAGTAGATTTTCCCAGCAGCCCTTGGGCCTCCGAGTCTCTGTCCTAGCCTCCCCCACTCTGCCCTTGCACAGCCAAAGGGAAACCAGACATTCTTGACATGAAAATTTTCCACATCCTTCAGGGCAATCTCTCAATGCCAGGAATAGTCAGCAGGATTTGGGACTTAGCCCAGGCCACTAAAAATAGCATCCACTGCCCCCCCCACCAAGGCCTACACCATGTCGCCCCAGATGGCCTGCCACTTCAAGAGCTCCCTTCCCTGACCAGCACCTTAAATGACCATGAGCGCTGCTGTGCCAGCTTCCAACTTGGCTTCCACAGGTCAGTTGCTAAGCCAGACCCCTGCAGCCTTACTCCCAGACATGTCCTCTCTCCACACCAGGGCGCGCCCCTCCCTTCCATCCCTCAGAACAAGGCATGTCACCAGTGGTCACACAAGAGGAGCATGTGCCACATCCTCCCTGCCACCTACACTGGCCATAGTCATTTACACTGTAACACACACAAGTAGCCTCACACCCATCTCATCCCTATCCAGCGTCTGGCAGTCCATCTCCATCCTCAGTGTCTCTGTGTGTTTTATATCTTTGCCTGTGTTTCTCCACAGTCCCCTTATTATCCCCAAGAAAATTTTTGTTAAACTTACTTCTTGCTGTTGGTGGCGGGGTGGGGGGGGGTTCATGCTAACTGCTACTCCCCAGAATCAATAAAACTGCTCCCTACCTGCTGCCAAGTTGGTGCGACTCCCCAGCCAGCAGAGAAGCAGGACTACAGAGGCTCCAGGCTCCTGCCCAGTATTGTGCCTCATCTCTCCCGGCAGGTGAGGATGCCCTTTGCCCAGCACAGGAGTCAGAGCTGGAAGGCCAGTACCCCTGGAGGTCATTGCCTCATACTGCTACACAATTATTTCTCACCCCTGCTGCCCACACCCCACTCTGCTGGCCACTCTGAGGAGGAAAGAGAGAGAGGAGATATGTTCCAGAAGCTGCCTACCTAGGAACAGAGGCCTCATGGTTCTCCCTGCAGAAAAACCCGAAAAAGAAGACTTGTTACCTGGGTTTGATGAGACCGACCAGCAAGGTGGGCCATGGCATTCCAGTTTGGACCTCTGCACATGTTCTCTGATCTGAGCCAGGCCCTTCTTCTCCCTACTCGGCTCTTAGTGAGAGGAGCTGGCTTCCTCCTCATCTCCTGTTACGTTAGATGCCCCCCAAAACCTCATCTGTCACAGATAGGGAGTTTCAAATGTGACTGGAGTACAATGTGTGAATGAAGTTTGTGGATGTGATACTGGAATTCAGGGCGGTAGATAATGGAAGCGTCACCTGGGTATGGGTGACACTAATCAAGAAGTTGTAGCTTGTTTGGAATAAAAGAGGAAAGTAGACTAGGTTCTTGCCATTGCTGTTGCTGCTGCTGCTTTGCTGTCTCCTTCTGCTCGCCATGGACTGCTTCTCCCCAGTGAGGCCACCCTGCCTTTAAGTTGGGTGACTATGGACTGAAACCTACAGACTGAGTTGAAATAAACCTTTCCTCCTTTGAGGGTCAGGTATTTTGTCTCAGCAACAAGAAAAGCAGCTAAGGCATCCACTCACTCACTTGCATCCAAAGATATTCCTTGAGGACCTATTCCTTTCCAGGCCCGGGACAGTGCTGATGGGTACAGCTGTGAACACCTTCGAAATGGCCCCTGCCTAAGAGGCGCTCACAGCACAGGAACAAGAGGCAGGCCATAGTCAACCAACATTACCCTTGAACTGAACCTAGAACCACGCTTGGGTGCACAGTGAGCACTGCTGGGAGTGATCCGGGCCACAGAAAGAGGAGCAAAGGTAAAGAAGAGCAGGATGGGGCTACAGTAAGTCAAGTGACCTGGGTGGGGGGCGATCTTGCAAAGAGGGGTGAGGACGAGTGTAAGTGTGATATGTGTGTATGCACAGACACATGGAGAAGGTATGGGAGCATGTGGATGAGCGCATGTGCTTGAATATGTGCATATGTATGAATGCACATGGACATGTGAGTGTGGGAATGTGAGTGCTTTTGTGAGCTTTTGCACATTCCTGTGTGTGAGCATGAGTGTTTGAACATGTTGAGTGCTTGCATGTTGATTGAAGAGTTAGGTTTTCCAGGCAGAGGGCAAGACGTGCATACTGAGCGGTGGGGGAAGCTCAGTCTGTTCAGGGGGATGAAGGACAATCACAGTGGCAGCTGCAGCACCGGCGAGAAGAGGTGTCGTGCCCAGAGCCTGTGCTAGGCCTTGTGTGCACCGCAGGACTTGCTGTTATCACCAAAGACCCATGGGGTTCTTCTCCTTCTAACCCACTGTCCACATGGGGAACTGAGAAGCAGATCAAGCAGGTGTGGGCGCTGGAGGAGCCTGGCTATGCTGCGTGGGACCCAAGGCCAATGTGAGACAACCCACATGGCCGGCTCGGGGCTGCGGACGGGGCAGGTGTGGGAGCAGCTCTCACCTTCTGCAGCTCCTGGGTCCATAGCGAGTCCTACAGTTCATCTTCTCCACATCTATGACTAGATCTAAATGCCAGAGAGATTATGTAACTTCCTGAAGTCACACAGCAAGAAAACACTACTCTCCAGGCTAGAACACAATACCCCCGTTGGAAGTCTAAAGCTCCTGCTCAGAAAAGTACGAGTGATTAGTAGTGCTGATGACTGTGTGCGGAAGGAGGGTGACGTGGCCTGCTGCAGACTCTCTATCTGCCTTGTAATGGAGAAGAATGGCCCAAGGGACATCCAAGGACAGTACGAAGAGGAGTCAGTGGCCAGCATTTGACCTGGTGCATTTTGGTCTTTCTTCCCTGGTGGTCATTTCCTCAGCTTCAGGACCCTACTGGGCCTGTGACATGCCCAGCTCAGGAAGCCCAGTCACAAAATAAATCTGTCACTCTGAGCATTTTGTAGGAGCCAGACAAGGGCAAGGGCCCTCTTGGGAATCCAGTTCCAGGCCAATTAGTTTGGACCTCAAACAAGTCCTGGGTACCTTATTCCTTCCTTAAAATTGAATACCCAGGCATAGTCCTGAACAGATCTTGGGAAGCTGAGTCAGGAGAATCTCTGTGAATTTAAGGCCATCCTGAGCTACACAGGGAGATGCTGTCTCAAAAGACAGAGAGAGAGAGAGAGGTGATTGAACTTGGCCATTCACTTCCCCACAATACACAGCCCATTGCACTGAGCCCAGGGACACAGAAATGCACAGGCACTGTCTTGCCTCAGGGGCCACAGTCAGGAGCAGGCAAATGCCTCTCCCTGGCCTCTTTCCCTCCTCCTACCCTCCTCCTGCTTGCCTCCCTTCTTCCCTGAGCCACACACAGAACTGAGGGGTGCTGGGAAGGTGGCTACGGGAGGCTGGAGGAGAGTCCCTCGCTATCACTAGACAAAAGACATTTCCAGAATATTCAGTGTGGACACCAAGTCTTCCGACTAGATGAGAAGCTGTGACTCATAAGCCCCAAGCAGCCCTACAGACTTCCCCATGAATCACCGCTGCCCCTCTACTCCTCACAGTGCCCAGTCCTGGGGAATTCTCGCTCAGGCAAAAGGGAGGAAATGCTGGGGGGAAGTGATGGGAGGATGGAGCTCCGAGTACAGTCCCTAAGACAGACTTCCCACCATGGTCCTTTCCAGAAGCACAGCTCTGAACCCAACAGTGGAATCCCAGAGTGGCTGGACCTCGAATGGTCAGAAAATGTCCTGGTGCTTCCTGCTCATAAAGTGCTTGCATGTGCTATATTTCATTTGTGCACCACTTTGTGTTACGGGAAGCTGTCCTAAGGAAATGGCCTCATGTGGAAGGGAAAGAAACTGGTTGAGCTGAAAACAATAACTTCCCCCTTCACTGCGGGCCAAGACCCACCCAAAGAGGAAGAGCATTGTCCGTGGCCTTAAGGCTGTTTCATTCATTCATTGTAGCCTGGCAGGGCCCTCAACACCCTGAGCAGTGTTCCCAGACCAGTGAGCAAGAAATACAAGGTCCCTGCCCTTGTCCTAGTGGAGAGACTGACATGAAGCCAATAAGTAAACCTGAGAGGTGATAAGCACCATGCACAAAAATAAAGCAGAAAAGGGCACATAGGCTTCCGTGGCTATCGAAGAGTAGCTGCTGGTTTAAGTGGGGCGGTGCCTTTTGAACAGGGAACTGAAGGGACATGGGGATGGACCCCGCGGGAGGGAGAGCGAGCCAGAGCTGCAGCCTGTGTGAGAGAAAGCAATAACCAGTTTGGCTGTAGAAGAGTCAGGTGACAATGGCAGGAGAGATGAACAGAGGGGCAGTAGAGAGACAAGTTATGTCAGGGGGCGTGGCCCTGGAAAAATATGGAAAGACAAAATATTTTAAAATAATTTTGCATTCCAAAGACATCCAAATGCTGAAAGGGCAGTGGAGAAAGCCCAGAGGGATGACCACCGTACCCATAGACTCTTTTCACCAAAGATGTTGGCCAGTTCTCAAACTTTATGAACTGGTAACCCCCAAGCTTCTGGCTGAAACTCCAAAGGGATACACTCTCAGACTAAGAATGAACCAGTGGTCACAGGGCCTAAAATCCAGCCTCCAGTCATCTCAAGCCATCACATTCAATGGATGAAAGTTCCCTGGGATTACAAAAATGGCTAAACACCTGCGACAAGGAGGAAGATAACATCACCTTAAGATCTCCAAGAAGTTTCACACACAGTGTCTGATGCCTAGTTAAAAAGACCTGGGCACATATGACAAAATCCAACATCATTTAATGATAAAGATCCTGGGCCGGAGATTTAGCTCAGTGGTTCCGGTGCCTGCCTTACAAGCATAAGGTCCTGAGTTCAATCCCCGGTAACCACATACAATGCTGGGCATGGTGACTCACGCCCACCAGCAATCAATATCACATACCACAGTGCCAGGGCTCATGCCTGTAATCCCAACACTCGAGGGGCAGAGGCAGGAGGATTGCTGAGTTCCAGGCTTGCCTGGGCTACACAGTGAGCTCAAGGCCAGCCTGCTACAAAGAGAGACCCTGTCTCAAAAAAAAAAAAAAGGTCTTGTAATAAACAGGAAAAGTCATCTGTGACAAGTCCACTGCCAGCATCATATTATATGGGGGAAAACTAAAAGCAGTTCCTGTAAAATCAGGAACAAGACAAAGTTTCCACTCCCACCTCTTTTATTTAATATGGTACCCAAAACTTTAGCTAGAGCAATCAAGCAAGTGAAAGAAATAGAGGTGAACATCAAAGAAAGAATTCAAACTTTTCTTATTTGCAGATGAAATGATCCTTTATGTAAAAGATCAAGAAAACTCCAACAGAAAACTCTTAGAACAAAAAATTAGTGAAGTGGCAAGAATACAAAACCAGCACCCAAAAAGCAATAGTATTCATATACACAAACAATAAGCCCATCAAAAAAGAAATTAAGACAACACCCCATTCACAGTAGCTTCAAAAAAATTAAGTACCCAGGAACTAAACTAAAGAAAGAAGTGAAAGGGGGTGGGGATTTAGCTGAGTGGTTCTGGCGTCTGCCTGGCAAGCACAAGGTCCTGAGTTCAATCCCTGGTATCACACACCACAATGCCAGACATGGCGGCTCACACCTGTAATCCCAGCATTTAGGAGGCAGAGGCAGAAGGATTGCCACAGGCTAGCCTGAGCTACATAGTGAGTTCAGGGCCAGTCTGAATCATGAAGCAAGATCCTGTTTCAAAAAAGAAAAAAGGAAAGAGAGAGAGAAATAAGTAAAAGAACCCTATAATGAAAACTACAGAACTTTGAAAAAAGAAATAGAACATTAGAAAATTGAAAGACATCCCTGTTCTTGGATAGGCAGAACTAATATTATTTAAACAGCTATATTACAAAAAATGATATTTAGATTTAATGCAATCCCAAAAAATATCATCAGCATTTTTCACAGCACTAGACAAAATAATTATAAAGCTTATATGGACCCTGAAGAAACCCCAAATAACCAAAGAAATCCTGAACAACAAGAGCAAAACAGGATGCATTACAATTCCAAACTTGAAGTTATACTACAAAACTATCAGCCTCAACTAGATAGTGAGAACCTGTCTCAAAAAAAAAAAAGAAAGCATATTTAATTTCTAAAAAATACAAATGGAGTAATAATTGAAAAGATTTCAGGGGCCGGAGATTTAGCTCAGTGGTTCTGGTGCCTGCCTAGCAAGTACAAGGTCCTAAATTTGATCCCTGGTAACCACATACAATAATACCAGGCATGGTGACTCACACCCACCAGCAATCAACACCTCATAGCACAATGCCGGGCGTGGTGGCTCATGCCTATAATCCCAGCACTCCAGAGGCAGAGACAGGAGGATTGCTGAGTTTAAGGCTTGCCTGGGCTACATGGTGAGCTCAGGGCCAGCCTGAACTGCAAAGCGAGACCCTGTCTTAAAAAAAAAAAAAAAGAGATTAAAAAGACTAGAATTCTTGGCTGAACATGGTGGCCTGTAATCTCAGCAGATGGAAGATTGAGACAGAAGGATCACCATGAGTTTGAAGCCATCCTGAGATAGTAGTGAGTTCAAGGCCAGGCTAAATTACTTAGTGAGATCCTGTTTTAAAATTTAAAAAAAAGCAAAACAAAACAAATCTTGACATGGTAGCACATGCCTATAATCTCACCACTTGGGAGGCTGCAGAGGAGAATCTCCATTAAATTAAGACCACCCTGGGATACATAGTGAGTTGAAGGCCACCCTGAACAAAGTGAGATCCTGCCTCAAAAACAAACAGGGGTAGGGATTTAGCTGTGGTTCCAGTGTCTGCCTGGCAAGGGCAAGGTCCCGAGTTCATCACTGGTACCACATATCACAATGACAGCATGATGGTGGCACTCGCCTGTATTCCCAGCACTCGGGAGGCAGAGGCAGGAGGACTGTTGTGAGTTCAAGGCTTGCCTGGGCTACATAGTAAATTCAGGGCCAACCTGCACTACAAAGCAAGACCTTGTCTCAAAAAAACTAAACAAACAAACAAAATAAAAAAACCCAAACCAAAAACCTAGAATTCCTTACCCAGTGAAAATATTCTTCCATAATGAGGGAACTGGGGGAGAATTTGTCATCAAGAAACTGCACTGGGCCGGAGATTTAGCTCAGTGGTTCCGGCACCTGCCTAGCAAGTGCAAGGTATCTGGTTCAATCCCCAGTACCACATAACACAATGCCAGGTGTGGTGACTCACGCTTGTAATCCCAGCACTCAGGAGGCAGAGGCAGGAGGATTGCTGAGTTCCAGGTTTGCCTGAGCTACATAGTGAGCTCAGGGCCAGACTGAACAAAGTGAGACCCTGTCTCAAAAAAAAAAAAAAAAAATGTGCACTATATGCAACAGTAAAAGGTTAGCTTTTTCTTTTCTGCCTGAGAGTAATAAGAGAGAGTGCAGAGCTAAGGAGACCAGCTCAGAGGTTACTGCATTAACCTCAGCATGGCATGGTGGTGACCAAGCCAGAGAGATAGTTTTAGAAGTGATGAGAAGTGGATATATTTTAAAAATAGATATGCTCTGAAAATAGAACCATCTCAATTTGCTGTTGAACTAAATATAGGTTATGAGAAAAAGGGAGAAGCCAGGTCCAGGCATAGTGTCTCATACCTGTAATCCCAGCATTTAGGAGGCTGAGGCAGGAGGATCACCACAAATGCAAGGTTAGCCTAGATTACCTAGTAAGACCCTGTCTCAAACAAACAAAGGTGGGGAGACTGAAGAAAAAGCGAGTTTAAGAGTACCAAAGGTCTGGGTTTTTGTTTGTTTTGTTTTGTTGAAACAGGATCTCTCTACATAGTTCAGTCTGGTCCTGAACTCACTATGCAGCTCAGATTGCCTTGAATTTGTGGCAAGCCTGTTACCTCTGCCTCCCAAGTGCCAGGATTACAGGTGTGGGCCACCACACCAGGTCCTATTTTGTTTTTTCAAACAGGGTCTCTCTGTGCAATTCAAACTGGCCTTGAACTAACTCACTATGTAGCCCAGGCTGACCCTGAATTCACAGTGCTCCTCCTGCCCAGCTTCCTGAGTGCTGGAATCACAGACATTCACCATCATGCCTGGTTTGGTTTTTAGAACTGCTAAATATGATAAACCAGTGGATATGTATAAGAAGCTGTTGAACATCCAACATTTAGGGAAAGGCCCAGGCTAGAGTTTAACATCTGCTAGCTGTCAGTATGTATTTTTTCCTTTTTCTCCTGTTTCCTTTGTAATGATGCTGGTAATGACAATGATGGTTCAAATAACTAATATGTGCTGTTATAATGTGCAAAACAAGTCAGATACACCCTGTTATTTAATCTTGACAATCACCCCCACGAAGCAAATACTTGTACTCTTCCCTTTTCAGAGATGTGGGAAGTGAAGCTTTGAAAGGAGAAATAATCCACAGATCACCCGATACTGGTTGAGTTTCAGTTCTCTCCCACATATTTGGGGCAAAATCTCAGGACATCTTTCAATTGTATTATTCTCACATCTGCTGAGTGCTTGGCATATGATGTGTATTGACATGTATTGAGTGAGTGAATGAACAGCGTCATCATGGTGAATATTTTAAATCCTATCTTTTCACTGTGGTCCACAGCAGAGGATTGTCTTGGGCCTGCAGAGAAGCTTGTGGGGAGCCTCTTCTCAAAAGGTCCAATCACATCTCCATTATGTCAATCCCAAAGGTCCAGGACCTCAGCCTGCCACATCCCAGAAAGGGCCTGCTTACTCTCTTTGTCTTCCTGACCCAGCTCTGATGAACTCCAGGGATTCCAGAGCCTTCCAGGTCATGACACAGAGGGGCTTAGTGCTAGCAGTTGGGCAGGAAAGGAGGCCAGATAAAGTTGATTTCAGGTGCTTCTGACAGATGAGGAAACTGAGGTTCAGAAAAGGGCGGCACTTTGCCCCAGCTCAGTGGGCAGGGCCAGGTGATCTCAGAGCAATGCCTCTTCTTGGGACAAAACCAAAGTAAGGCAGTAGGTGAATGCAGGCCTGGGTGTCATGACATTGGAAAAACAGTTCCCTTCTCTGTTTCCCTTTGCAGGAACACTTTGGGCAGTGGCGCTGCTATTCAATGACAAAATGGTGACCAGCTGAGTCACAGACAACAATAAGCCTTTCCTAAGCCTCTGTGGTGTGCCCAGAGAGGACTTTTATTTCATCCGCAGAGGGCCTTTGGAGGTTAGAGATCAGTGGACCATAATACAATGGGAACCTAAGGCTTGGAGACCTTAGTAACTTACTCATGGGTAAGTAGCACAATCAGGACTTGAACACAAGTCTAGATGACTCCCCTAAGTCAAGCGTTCTATCCACCTGTCCACAAAGACCCCATTCATATCTCAGGTTTGTGCTGCCTTCTAGCCCTGAACCTTTTCCCCAGTGGACTTCAGGGGACGGGGGAACTGGGTTACATCCTTGGGCCCTTTATAAAGCTAGTCACCCCTCAGATGAACCTCCCTCTCTTCCAAATCCAGAGGGCCCCCTTTTTATTACCACCTTCACGGCCTTCATCCTCATTTTTCTTAATTATCTCATTTTTATTCTGCTGCTGCCCTGTTAGCTACGTATGCGCAAGCACTTGTCTTACAGAGTCTCCCAGGGCCTAGCGAGTCTATAAATAATTCGTCAACTACATTAATCAGTGAATGAGGGACTGAATGAGGGGCCCCACTGCTTCACTCAAAAAGTTCCAGTCAAAAAGCAAGAAGGTAGTTTTAGGGTATTTTCCTGAGCAGAGCAGTTTTGTTAACATGTGGTACCAGCAACCGGCAAGCCCTTGTTTTCTCCACAGGATAAAACACGTCCTGAGCAGGCGCAGGGGAGCCGGGCTACTCTGTCTGGGCACAGAGGCTTTTCTGGAATCAGCGTGCCCTGCACGGCTCCAGAAAAGTCCCCAGAGGATGGCAGCCCTCCCACCTGCTCCCCAGAATTCAACCTGGGGAGCAAAACAGCCCGGGGTGACCTGGATCCACCCGGGGTGAGGTGTGGGAAACCTGAGCTTGGCTGGGGAGAGGTGGGGCCACCGGCCTGGCAAGGCATTGTTTGCCTCTGTGTACAGCAACCAGAAACCCAGAAACCACCACAGCCAGCACTTCTCTGAGGCACCCCGCCCCCCTTTTATTTTAATCTCCTAAACTGATTTGTCAGCAGCAGGAAGTGACATGACAGCTTTCCTCACAAAAGGGAAACTCCTCTGCGTTACCATGGGGATGGAGGCCACTGTAGGATCACAGATTTATATAATCTTAAAGGTGTAGGCACCATGATGTCATCCTCGGGTAGGCCAGGGAGGGAGTGAAATGGGTGCCAGGGGCTGAAAATGCAAAGCAAATTAGCTAAGATTT